>CAIGRO010219571.1:0-10282 GCA_903798355.1 Fraxinus baroniana | reverse complement strand
ACAAATGATCGTGAATCCATTTGTTATAAATAATAGAAATGTAGAAGAATGAAGAAATTGAATGTAGAAATGTAGAAGAATGAAGAATGAATGAATGATATATTGATATTGTTGATAATTGATAATTGGAGAATGTAAAATGTAAATTGTATAGAGTTAATGAGAGAATAGATATTGATATTGATGGAAAAAGATGTTTGAATGAAATGGGCATTTATAAAAACAAAAGAAGAAAAAAACGTGGAGGACTAAAACGGTCACTGAATACCGTTCTAGACACTGAATTTTTATTTTATTTTATTTTTTTTAATTGTGGACGAGCCACGAGCCGCTTGACTTGTGGCTCGTCCACTTTTTATTTTTTATTTTATTATTATTATTTTTAATAAATTACACGAGCCACGAGCTCGCGGCTCGTGGCTCGTGTTTCCCCGCAAGCTGGCTCGTGGGCTCGTGTTGGACAAGCCCAAGAGCCGGCTCGTCACGCAAGCCACCTCGCTCGGCTCGGGCCCGAGCTCGTTTTTTTACGAGCCCGAGCGGCTCGTGGGCGTAAACAGTACGAGCGGAGCCAAGCCGAGCCGACGAGCAGCTCGGCTCATTTGCCACCTCTAATGTTAGGCTAGATTTATTTGTGATAGGAGAACGATGAACCTTATAATATGAATTTTTAATCTTTAATTTTATATATTTGACATTGAAAACACGTTTTTGAATTTTCAATGATTTACATGATTATCTTTTCTCTACGATTATTGTGCACGGTAATTGTATGAATTCATTGACTTATTTTATGCATTTGAAAGAAGGAAAATAGGTTCGACATGGTGAAAATTGTCATAGGAACCAATAGGGAATATAAATATACCGCTATACTCTTTGTGAATCTTTAAGTGTTCATCAATTAAAAGTAGCCCAATTGACAGACATGATTTGTGTATTTTGAACGTTACAAAATTTGACAGTAAAACTTCTAAACATATGCATTAGAGTATCTCCAAAAGACTCTTTAAACAAGATCTGCTCTTTATTTTAAAGAGTCAATATTTAAAATCATGCTCCAAGATATCTCTATCATTAAATGCATTCAAAGTGTTTTAATTTTCAACATAGAAAAACAATAAAATAATATAAAGAAAAACTAGTTAAAATAAAAGATAAAGAAAAACAATAATTATTTTTTGGGAGTAGTAAAATTAAGTGTTAAATATAAAAAGTTTACTGGAGTACTTCAAAATTTTAACTCTTTAAATTTATAGATATTCTTCAGATGATAGAATATACTCAATAAAAATAAAGAGTATTTTGGAGATACTCTTAATCCTTAATATATTTCTACATACTAAATCCAAAACTTTAATTATTCAAAGTAGTGGGGCCTTATCTCTCTGGCTTCCACTTCAACATTTCACAAACATATATTAAACAACTTCAAAGTTAGAAATTAATGAATGAAGCTCTCCACACACCTTTTTTTAGTACTTGGAAGTCAATAATAAGACAATATTTATTTCTTTGTTTTCAATAATTTTCATCTTCTACATAAATTAATCAAAATGGGAAGGCTCCCCACATGAAATATATAGAAACATAGAAACAGGAACAAAAACCCCTTAAAATCTGCTAAATTCAGCCCAGACTAATAATGAATAATCCCCTAAGCAAATCCAAAATTCAGCTAAATTTAGCACCTGTTCCTGTCCCTAATAAACCTACCCCCTAACTATTATCCAGAAATTATTGATTACAACCCATATCTTTATTTTTAATTTTGTGTTTCCTATTCATTCTCTTTCCTGCATGAATGGCCCAGCATTGGTTGTCTTCATCCAGCTTTCCAGATTGACATGGAATATTTTAATTATATTATAAGCTAAAATATTCTTGGAATTTCTTTTGCTTGTCTCTACCTGAATGTTCCTCCAAAGGTAGGCGTCCAGAAGTCAGTTGCAGTCTCGGCAGTAACTGGGAAAGTGCTTGATATTGGCACAAGGCGAAGTCCTCGGCTTTTTAGGTCTTGTTTTGACCCTCCTTTGGCAGGAAATTTATCGGCAGCCTGCACAAAACACCATGATTGTCATTTTAAAATATCAAATCCTTGTACTTTCTTTTAAATTGAATTTGTGCATTTCGCAGTTAATAGTATCTTTATAATATCAGCTAAAAAACATTTTAATTACTTGTAATTTTTTTTAATGAAAAGGTTAAAATGCACTATCATGCATGTGTATTTGTAATTAAAGCCCATTATGGAACCTACAATTCCATTTTTATAAAGTCTTCTTAAAGGTTTCCCTGATGTTTCTTTTAAACTTTGGAATTTATTAAAAAATAAATAATAGAAACGATATTTTTTAAAACACTTTCGATTTTTGCTGGAAAAAAAAAAAAAACTAGCCTTTTTGGAATTCTTGTACATTATAGTCGTACCTGTTGATGTTCTACAGATGATCCATTTTTCATGTAGGCAGTGCTTAATACACTGACTTGATGATGAAGAAACTTGATATAATCAATTGTTTCATGGAGAACTGAAGCAGTATCAGTCTGAAAGAGTAATTAACAACATAGCATTCAGTTAGTATTTTTAGTACAAAAAATAATTAGTTTTCAAATGAAGTGTAGGACAATAATTAGTTTTCAATGAATAATTAGTCAAAATTTTTACCTTTCCGAAAGGTGAAACCAACTGTTGGAGGACAGTGATTCNAAGCAGTATCAGTCTGAAAGAGTAATTAACAACATAGCATTCAGTTAGTATTTTTAGTACAAAAAATAATTAGTTTTCAAATGAAGTGTAGGACAATAATTAGTTTTCAATGAATAATTAGTCAAAATTTTTACCTTTCCGAAAGGTGAAACCAACTGTTGGAGGACAGTGATTCTGTCCCCTAGCTTCTCTTTTCGGACCTGATAAAACAAATGTTAAAGAGTTCTCATCCATTTCTTTTTTCAAATAATGATTTCACTTGTAAAAGGAAAAGCATAAAACTTAATTTAGTCAAAAGCTCAATCCATTATGCAGTACCTTAATGGTTGGTAACGACGACGGTGTTTCAATTCGTGAACGCTTTAATGCAGGTTCGCTGCTAGTTTTCTTTGCCACTGAGCTTAACCTTTTTTTTTTTTTTTTATCAAGATTGAAGCTTTAATTCGTTGTTATGAGAGATAATAAATCTGATAAAATCGGACATCCACAAATCAAATACAAGGATTAACAGTGATTCATTCTTAAAGCGAAAGCAGATCTTTCAGTATAAATAAAAACTCCTAGAAGAATCTTTCAAATAAATAAGAATATTATATGAATCAACAAGGGGATAAGTGTACGTATAATTAAACTCCACAAATCCCAACAAATTGTTATTTGCTAAAATTAGTTTTTATATTGAATAATTGATTCCTACACGGTATAGAAAAAATTATGTTTACCTCGAGAAGATTAGGTTTCACGTTGATATTTGATGAAGGAAAGTGGGATTGTGTTGAATGGAGTAAACTTGCTCGAACATCATTCACAGACGCAGCCTTGGCATTCAACAAGGGTGTGTTATCATAGAAGCGTAAATGATTTCCAGGTTGTTTATTTGGCAATGAAGGCTTTATCAAGGGAGAGAGTTGGGGCAAATAAGGTGCAAATTCATTCATCTGGTAACTTGTAGGAGATTGGTAGCTGTTCATTGCCTGGTTTTCTAACGATGAATTATGTGTGTGAGAATCTGTTTCAAATAAAAATTTCAACAACGATGAAGTGTCAATGGAAGTATCTTGTCCCCAGTTCTTGGAATTCCAGTCCTTTCGGATCTGTGGACAGCTCACCCCAGTTTGGGGCAGATAATCGATGCTTGAATTCAGGTTTTCTTGTAGTATATGAGCACAAATTCCCTGAGATATTCTTCCATTTTCATGGCTGTAAAATGACAAGAATAAAAGAGATTAAAATTCAATAACTTGACATCCTTTTCCATAAACGATAACAAAGTAAATAAATCTAAAATATACTTCTTCTAGGGCACCCAATGGAACACAGAAGAGTAAGGATTATTGCTTAATACTTATAATTAAATCTATAAACTTACAAGAAATCTTGGTTCATATGATCAGGCGTTGATGATGAAAATTCAAAACCCATCATTTGCAGGGTTGAACCAATCGATATGTTGCCATCGGTAAAAAATTCTGAGTCTGGTTGCTGAGGTTTTTGAACATCTTGGAGTACTATAGAGCCATCAGAAGGTGAACTTGAGTCATCGTTAGACCTTGTACTTATGTCCATAATCATGTCATTAGGACATTCAAAGTTTGCGATTTCATTGATATTGGATGAACAAAGGGAAGAACCAAATATATTTCTGGATGAATTCCACCAGTTTCCTCCACAAACCTCGCCTTGAAAGTACTCTTCTGCCATGGCAATTAAATCTCTTATTCAATCCTTTGACAAAATTGGCCTTCTTTTCCAGCACTAGTCTCCTTGTTATATATATTCTTCTAGTTGTGTCTTGTGTTCTCTGCAAGTTTGGTGTGTGTGTGTGTGTGTGTGTGTATATATATATATATATATATATTTATATGCAAGTGAATTTTAAAGTTGGTACGTGCACACCTAACTACGTGTTGAATCACCTTGTTTAAAAGATAAAAATGAAATAAGTTTATTTATTTAAATTATATTTTCAACATATCCGTATACTTGAACACGAGATTCAAGTGGTCATTTAAATGTTTGACATATATACAACTTTCATATATAGGTGACGACGAGACTCAAATTCAATATTTCTATCTATTCTTACATATTTAATTAATTTAGAAATGTTTTTGAATCATATATGTGAAAGGATGGAATAGTACCCCACGGTTGAATTAAACTTCCGATAATTGGTTGACATTTTGAGTGGTTTATGATTAGAAAAATAAATCAAGGAGCTAACAAATATTGAACAATGACATCCAAAAAGTAAAAGGAATTTGGGATGGAATTCTCCTTCATATTTAATATTATCTTTACTTTATTTTTATTTAATTCCTTTTCATTTCTAGACGACTGAGGTACGAACCCTAAAAAATTCCCACTTGTTTACAAACAAGGGTGAGTGATATGATGGAGAAACTTGATCTGGCTGCCACGACGTCACACTTTCAGCTGAATTTTGGATCTTTTGCCAAAATAATTATTTTTTGTTCGATATATATTATTAGATTTTAGGATCCATTTGATTGAAAGAATGAAATTATATGGAAAGAAAATAAATTTTAGGGAATTGAATTGCCTAGTATTTGTTTTATTGAGAATTGTTAATTAATTATATTTGATTGGTATAATTTTTCACCTGAAAAATATTGAAATTTTGGATCTTTTGGTGTTCATTTGACTTTATTTTTCACGAAAATTGTCCATTAAATGGATAAAATTTACTACAATTGGAGATAGAATTTGTTTCCATTGCCAAAGAAAAAAATTTAATAAAAAAATTGCCCAAAAAAGTTTTTCCCACTAAATCCATGGGAAAAACTTTTTCTCAAAAACTAAGAAAATGTGAAAAACCAATTTTATGGAAAATTTAGTTAATCAAACATAAAAAATGTGGAAATGAAATTTAATTTTCATTTTCCATGAAAAATATAGTCCAATCAGGGCCTTTTTATTTTTATTATTCAACTTGTTCACCATCGAATATGTCATTATTGTTTCTCTACTAAATCAAAATTTCAGGAATTCACTCAGTCAGTAATATGGTATTAAACTATTAATGCCAGGCGTTGACTTATGATAGTCAAGGGCAAGTTAGGCCAGTTTCACAGATAGATTTTCCATGACATAGCGAAGACCCTGGACTTCATTTAATTTCTTTCAATTGACACAATCCAATTAATTATTAGTAAGAATACTATTCAGCGCAGAGAATTTTTGTTGCATTCGACTTGTTCAATGTATTCGTAAAAAATGGGACAAATTACAAATAAGTCAAGAATCACTACCTTTTATAATTGTTAGTGTCTTTTGGCACAAAACTTAGGTCTCATGGTAGATTGATAAACTTGGATTTAATCGAGGGTTACAAGAATATGTTTGATAGGTCGGACTGAATAAATTGAATAAAATTAAAATAGAGCATACGAAGATATCTCTTGTTATATATAGTAACGTATCAAATCTGCATTAAATTTAACATGTTTGGTTTTGCTTCTTTTGAAGAAGTAGCTTTTCTTGATGATATTATCAAAGAAAGATGCAAAATGAGCCAATATTGGCTTCTTTTGTGTGCTTTTAAGCTAAGGCCAAATGAGTCTTTGAAAATTAATCTAGTTGACCTACTAGAGATGTTTCTATAGGGAATGAATAGTTTGAATTGTAAGTCCACTGCATTTGCTAGGCAACTTCTTTTGAATACTAAATTTTGAAATTACAGTAAAAAACAAATGCTGCAAACTCGAGTCTAAGTTGGTATAGTTTAATTGGTACAAGTTTACTGGTAAACGAAAGTTTAAACTTTTATATGCATATAAAAAATCAAGCATATTCGTTTCTAAGAAGCGTATGGCGGCCAAGTGCCTCCACCGTACACGACGGGATTATGGTGGTGGGTGAAGTGGTGAGGAACTGAGTGGGCTGTTTGAAGTTGGAGGCAAAGACAAAGTGCTAATCATTCGTGGTGAGGGATGCTCACACGAGTCAAACCAAGGGTCCACAAACAACACGCGCATGACTTTGATACTTTGGACCCTTCTGGCCTTCAAATGTCAAAATTACTTGATTGTGACAAAGTTTATAATGCACTTTTTTTTTGTGGGAATTTAAATCAAAATTTTCAGTAAATTTTGATAAAAAATGATGAAATGTGTGATTGAGAAATTGTGGATCCCATGAAATATTGAAATTAATTGTTAACTTTAATTTAAAATCTAAATTTTAATTCCTACCAAACATGGACAATATAAAAATTGAGTGAATTAGAAAGATAAAACGGTGAAGTAACCTACTATCATATCCACTTGTTTTTGAGAATTACATAAATTAGTTCTAAAATTTGCTTTACATAGACAATTCCATTTTGCACTCACATCTAGTGATGTAGAATTATCAGTTCTTGAGGATATACTAATTTCTATTTTTGAAGAATACAAGACGATAGGGAACTCTGATTCGTCGTACCAATATTTTTCTCTCCTTTCTGGTCATCTTCGTTATAAGAGTTTGTCTTTACGAGACCGTCTACGATTGTGTAATTATATGAAATTCAATATTACAAATTAAAGTTTTTTTATTACGAAGAAATAACCCTTAGAGATTATAACAAAATTCCTCCCAACAACCCAATTGGGGGAGTAGGTTCAGTGGGATGACTCATTTGGAAGGTTTGGGGAAGATGAATTTTATTTTAAAAATTTTGGAAAGAAAAATTTATGTTGGTATTGAGTATAATCTTTTTCTCAATTACCTTAAAAATCACAAATTATGCAAACTAGTTTGGAAGAGGTACCTCTCTAATTATCGAAACGAGAAAAAGTATTTCTGATAAATTATATATATTTTTTAATTTTCTTTTAAAATATTTTATATAAGGGATAAAAATACCCTCTATTCTTTTCTATATATTCTTCATTTTTTGCCACCATGGTCAATTTTTTTAATTTCTGTTCAAAAAGATAATTTGGTCAGAGCCGTCCACTCTTTGGATTTTACTTTCGTCTTCTTGCAACACAGGAATGTTCTGTTTTATGAAAATGACGAGTTGACCCTTATTGCTCATGTCATGGCTTATGACCCGTCCTCCTATTTCAATTTATGAATTCATTTGGTAGAGCTCCTATTTTCACACTTGCATATTGTAAAAAAGTTTATTGATAGAGAAATTTTTATTTAAATTAGTCTTTTATAAAAGTATTTCGACAAAACACGTTCACGAAATTATCCAAATATATTTAAAATCAACTTCTTGATCTCAAAAAATAATTTCTAACTTTTCAAAAGAATCATGCTACGTGTACCAATTTTTATTTTTATTTTTTTCGAATCTCTTACCTACTACTTGCAATGGAGATAGAGATCACATTGTCGAAATTTTTAAATACACGCAGACCCTGCGCATTATGTGGGATGGGGTGGAGGGGGATTAATCCATTATATACAAACTATTGTGTACAAACGGATTAACCCTTTTCAAAAATCATATCAAATGTCTCTGCTTAGTACAGTTGTTCAAAAATGTAATGAATGAGAATTAGGAAGTCAAATTATAAGACTTTTGAAGTGTAAAACTCTCCTACTCACACATGCACCGGCATATCACTTCATAAATCCCATGCTTTTCTTTAATTACCACCAAACACTATTTTGGCTTATCCATGTTTGTTTTTAAGAAAACATTGTTATCTAAGGTAATCATTATTAAGATTAACATAAGTTGTTAGTTCAGAGGTAATCTTATTCCCTCCGTAACCTAAAGTATAAATAAATATTGTTCATACTATACTACTATTATATATTTAGGGTGTGTTTGAGCCACATTATTTTGGAAGAATATATTTTGAAATAGTAGATTGATGGAGAATGTGTAGTTAAAAAAGAAGGAAAAATTATTAATGTGATGTGAGATATTATTTTATTGAAAAATGTATGATTAAAAATGAGTAGTATAATGAAAATAAAAATGTGTATAAAACAGAGGCTTAGTTCAGAAGTTGAAATAAACATAATCCAAAGTTTTTCAATGTTGAGAGAGAGAGAGAGAGAGAGAGAGAGAGAGAGAGATTATTTGTTAATGTTGAGGTTGGCTAGACGTATTTAAAGTGAATTTTGGTGTTATTAAGAATTTGCATAAAGAAAAAGTAATTAATTAACTAGTTGGGCCACTCATGATTAAGGAGGAGGTAACCAATTCGATTATAATATTTTAGTCCGTTGGTGCATTTGTAGCACAACCACCATGGAGTAGGTGCATTGATACCTCAAGTTCCTAAAACGCACTTTTAATCCAAATCGAGCTTGGTAAACAAGATTGTGGGTGTCAATTTTATGAATTTTCAAGTATACTTTACATGTTTTATGTGTTAAATGTAAAGTGAATTTTGTCGAATTGAAATAGATATTTGATATTGTGGATTTTAGATATATAAATTAATGAGCATTATTACATAATTGAAATAGATATTTGAGGTCGGATTTGCTTTGGGAAAAAATGTGGATATTATTTTGTGATAAATCTAAATAACAGAACACTAATGATAATAAAGTTCGTTTACCTCAAGCATACGATGATACTTCATTTCATATTTGTGTACCCTATGATGTCACTACGTGGTCATATTGAGGTGTAGGAATTGACAAAATAGAATTAGAAGACCACGTGACAGTCACATTGGAGGTACCCCCACATTCATTCGTATGTCCGTGCTGCTAGAGCAAAGGAAAGAAATTAGGCCATGTTTGATATGATTCATATTTGATGAAAGTTGGAAATTATTTCCATTTTCAAGTTATTGCTAAAGATGGCAACGGGATGGGATGAGGCCCGTTTACTACCCGTTTAAAGGCTGGGCCTATTTACCTTCTAATAATAGCACATTTATTATATTTTTCACTCATTAATATTTGTGTTTATATGATTATTTGATGCCTAAATGTACTAAGTACTTATATATCTTGGTTTAGATTGCAAATGAGTGAAAACAACGAAAATGGAAGAAATGAGTGAAAAATGATCAAAATGGAAGAAAATGAAAGTTCAGGAACTAAAGAGCAAATACTCTAAACTTGTTTCCAACCTTGTGATGAAGATTCGAGAGCGTTAGAGGTCAATTGGATAAAGAAATGAGTCAAAATGATGAAATATAGCCAAAACATTATTACATATCAACTTTCAAATTGAAAAGTTGTGCACCGGTTTTCAGTCTCGTATTGAGACCAGTTTTTGACATAGAAAACGATCTAATTTGAAGATGGTATCTAAAGCAAAGTTGTAAATCTTTGAGTTAGCTTTTCAATGCATCTTGAATCGTCTCAACCGAATATTGGGAGATGAAGTTATGATGAAAATATTGAAGAGGATGCAGAACACAGCGCTCAAACGCTGCACAGACCCAAAATAACAGATTTTCAGCGTCTAGACGCTGCGCCGTGCAAACTAAGTTTTATTTTTATTATTTTTTTTTTTATGTTTGGGTCGCGAGAAGTCATAAAAAAGGACCCCAAAAACATTTCAGAACTCCTCATTCCTCATCATTCTTCATTCTACACCATTCTATATATCATCACTTTTTGCTCAAGAACTTCATGAAGAAC
>CAIGRO010219568.1:0-11377 GCA_903798355.1 Fraxinus baroniana | reverse complement strand
GAGAGAGGAAGAGGGAGATATGAGATTGATAAATTAGGGTTAGGTTAATATATTACCTGATTTTTTAATAATGAAATTTGGTCCCTGATTTTTGCATTGGTGTAAATAATACACCTGAATTATTATAATTTCCCTTCTCTTAATACCAAAGTTTAGCCCAACAAAACAAGAATGATTTTGTGTAAGTTGTGCATTAATTGATTTCATGATCGTAATATAATTACTGCTCTAAGAGTAACATTAAGAGACTCTCTATTTTTATAGAGCATATTTTATCATTTGGAGAGCATCTATAAATTTAAAGAGTTAAAATTTTTAAGTACTCCAACAATCTTTTTATATTTAACACTTAATTTTACTACTCCCAAAAATTAATTATTATTTTTCTTTGCTCTTTATTTTAACTTGCTTTTCTTTATATTATTTTATTATTTTCTTACATTAAAAATTGAAACATTTTGAATGCATTTAATTATAGAAATTGAGTTTGGCTCTTCAAATTTGGAGAGTCAACCCACTCTCCAAATTAAAATGTTAATTTAAAGAGTTTATTGGAGTATGATTTTAAATGTTGACTCTTTAAAATAGAGTATCTCATGTTTAAATAGTTTCTTGGAGATGCTCTAAGTGCATGTGTTGCGACTTGCATTGTAATAAGACTACATGGTATAATAAATAAAATTTAAATATTTTTCTTTGTTAATAATGTTCAATAATATTCAATCCTATATGCTAAGCATGACATAATTGTACGTTGATATCACTTGGCTTTTGTTCTATCACATGGGTAGTAGAAATGACCATCTAGTATTGATGCATAATTACATGTAGCCTGCAAGAGGGGAACTTTAGTTCCCCACTACTCTTTTTTATATGAGTTACTGTTTGGTAACATATAACCCTACCATTACACACACACACATACCTTTTATGCCTCATTAGACGAGACTTCAAATATCGATCACGTGACAACCATCTAGCCAACAATTTAGGCATGTACGTTACGTCACTATCCTACCTAGCCTAGTCGAGGCATTAGAAATAGATTTTCGGAATGATGTCAACCTCAATCATGGTGTCGTGTAGAGTTTGACCCTCCATAGTCAAGGCAAGGTGCTACGACTTGCTATAGAGTAAAAGGCATTTTCATGCTTTACCTCTTTCAAGAGATCTTCCATATAACATTTGATATTGATTGATGTGACATCTTTGTAGCAAACACCTTTCAATCAAAACTTGTCGTATATTCTTCATATGACAGGTCTAGAACATTGGGTGACTACTTTTCAAAATCATTTAATATTCCTAAACCAAGGACTACAGAAGTGATGTCTAAGATGAGACGCTTCATCCTTTGAGATGAGGCTATGCGTCCTTTAATCCAATTGTAACAACTTCATCTCTTCCATTATAAAAACTCACACTTGATGCCATTTGAAAATAATGTAATTTTAGTATTTTACACTATTGTCCAATCTTATTTTTTTTATATAACCATGTGCTACTCGAACATGATCTTCAAAGTGCTCACGATTGCCTCTGCCATCACCATAAAAGGCTTCGTGCTTCTGACGATTTGTCCAAGTGTGTAGGAATTTTAATCAATGATGTGAGTGAATCCAGGATCTGTTATCCATGTCACCGATCAAAAATTGAGGTCAACAATAACAATTAATTTTTGATAAGAAATGGTGAAAGAATTTTGGTATTTGTAGGATGAATATTTGGGGGAGGATTTTAGAATTGTTCAACCATACTTTCTAAGCTAATTGCACAGGTTTTATAAAAGTTGAATTGGCAAAAAATGTGTTTGGCTTAATTATATAAATCGTTTCTATCGTTTAGTTTTTGACATTTAAACCCTCAGATCACCCATTCTTTGTACAAATGGTACTTTCTGCCAGGTTCCATCCTTTTTTACCAATAAATTGGGCGTGTGCACCCCAACTAGCTCATTTGAAAAGGGTATTTTGGTCTAGTCACTATATTATTTTTTCTCCAATTCACTTCTTGACTCGTTATAGACTTACAAGATCAATGAATTATTAGCAAAGTAATTCAAGTATTGAATACTATAGATTAACACATGAAATTTAGAAATAGAATTAAAAGTTCAATAAACTTCATTGTTCGCCCTAACAAAAAGTTTAGCTACTCATATTGAATGAAGAAAAAAAATACGAATTATTGTTGAGTACATTACCGGTTTTTGAATGAAGATGTAGAAAAATGGATGAATCTTGCACCAAGATCCTCTACTCGTCCAAATTAATGCTTCAAACCCTAGTCTTGAGATCTTGATTTCTTAATTTTCGCCAATGTGTTTCTCTCTAATTCTCGAGTTGTGGAACCCTAGTATTATACTTTTTGGAAGAGTTCACATCCAAAACAAACTGAAAAAGACTAGAAGAAAGTAAAAAAAATGTAAAAATGCCTGAAAGTCAGTCATGGGTTGCAAACCCACTAGCCACTCATCGTATCCAGGTGAATTCAACGGGGGCGGTTGGGCCACTGATCTGCAAACCATAGTCCACATATGGCACAATTCTCACTTTTTACAATTGAGTCCAACTTTGCATAACTTTCATTTTGATCCCCAGACTTTTCAATTGCCAGTTTTTCATCCTTAATCTCATGAATTCATCCAATTGCATCCTAAACTTCTTCCAATTGATAATTACAACCCTGAATGATCTTCAAGAGCCCAAATTAATCTACATTTAATCTCAAAATCACCACTTTTTGCATCAATTGCTCACAAACTTTATTTTTTTTCCTTAGAAATCACATAATTTCATATAATTAGGTAGAAATTTGCTCAAGTTAATTATCATTTAGAAAGATTGAAAGCATAAATATGCATGTAAAACATACTTATCACATATTAATTTCATGGAGCTTGGCCTTCCTTAGGAAGTTTAAATATCACTCCCTAGCTCCCATCTAATCACATCTAACAGTAGCATGGCGTGCTCCGTAGGAAACTTCATGCAAAAGTATCCCATAATTATTTCAGGGCAGGTCTTCCTAATATCCTATGGTAGGCTAGCCTATTGTCTACTAATAGGAATTTCATATAGTGGCGAGCTGTCTAATATGTTTTGCCCATTTATACAACAAGGATGATCTTTTCCTCTGGGATGATGCTATCACTAGTGAATCCATATAATGGGAAGGACATGGGGGTCATCTCATGATCTACTTGCATTTGATCATAAATGGAACCAAATATGATATTAACGAGCTTCCATTATCTACTAACATTCGCTTCAAGCCATTATGTGCCACAATTGCTCTTACCACCGAGCGTTACAATGGGGTAGTGTAGGAATGTCGCATCTTCTTGGGTAAAGGTGATGGATTGCACTTCGTACCCTCTTGGGGGTAATTATTGTTGACAATGAAACTTGTCATTGAGGGGTCTTTATCTTTCCTTAGTGTAGGCCTCTGAAGATTGTGTTTATCTCACCGATGGTCTCGCTAACTACATCAACTATGAGGTCTCTTCTCTATATCTGCCCATCTTTATTCCTGGTGGTGTCCAACCTTCAAGGTCGGTTAAGTTCGGATAACTATAGAAGAAAAATAGGTCTTAACGTGAGGTCAGTTCGGTTGATAGCATCTTAGGTCAGTTATTGAAGTCAGATCGGCTATCGATTTGTTTACGCGAGAAGTTTATATAGTTTATCGAGATTGAAAAAGATATAATGATTGAAGATTACTGACAAAATATATAGATATCCAATCAGCTAAGTAAATATGTAAAGTTCTGACATCAGGCCCACATAATCCACCAATCAAGTGATAAGCTCTCTTCCCTAAATAGTTCATTAATTACTAGGAACCACCTACAAGATTAACTTATAATGCTATGATATTCCGATCTTGCTAGCCAATCCAATTAAGCCAACAAATGTACTTCTTCAGCTCGAAATTACAGTTGACAAGAGATGGAGGGCATGATACATGCATATTCCTTACTATAAATAGGGGATGGAAGCCAAAAGAAAAGGGAGAACAACATCTCTGGATGCATTATAACATCTCTTTGTATTTCTAAATCATATTTCAAGTATCTCCTATGTAAAAGGAAGAACAACCAAGACTGTTGTTGTAAAAATGAATATTACAATCCTTCATCATCAATAAAACTTCATTTTCCATTAAGTTGGCTTGACTATTTACCTATACCAATTTCAACGTCAACAATTTCTATGCCTATGTTTATCTCTCCCTCGATGGAAAGTTATAAGTGTATTTTGTACACTTATTTGGGCCTTTATGTTGAAATATTTATTGGTTCTTTTGATGAATTATGACTTAATTCGATGTATACTGTGTTTGTTAGGTACAAATAGAATTAATGACGGAATTGGAGAAAAATGGTAAAAAAAAATGGCTAAATTGTAAGAGATCTTAAGTTCGGGGACTAAAGTGTAAATATCTAAAAGTTGTATCGGATCTCAAGATAAAGATTCAAGATGTGCCGGGGGTCTATTAGATTAGAAAAGAAGTCAAAAGGTTGAAATATAGTCAAAGTATTATCGCACATCCGTTTTCAGTATGAAAAAATTATTCTCCGGTTTTTCAGTCTAAGATTGAGACATGTTCATATTTTCGTTAATTTCTTGTGTTTTATGATTAATTATGCATGCTTATTGCCTTATTTGATTGCTTAGCTACCATCAGATTATTTGTTGCTTATTGTATTGTTGAGAGATTTGCAATAGATTAGAACGTTGCGTAATTGGCTATGGACAATAGGTGTTAGGAATAATATTTATGGTGTGTACAATCATGTGCGATGATAGTGTGATTGAATGCTTCCTTTTCATGTGAATTCAGACTAGGAATAAGTTCGGGTCATGCAAACAATATGTTTAATATATTTTGAAAAAGAATATTAGATATTAATGGATTATCTATTTTTACGAACACTTGAATAATACTAACTTATATAGGTCAAGAATTAGAAATAGAAATCAATAGGTGGATTCTGAAATCCAATGCATCCATCTCATTATTTACTAAAAACAATCTTTTTATAGTACGTAGTGTAAGATGGAATAATTACAAAATAATAAACTCTTTTGTACCACGTAGATCAAATTTGATAAAAATCGGTAAAACTATAGTTACCAATTATTTCTCATGGGATGATAACTCAACACACTAAATCTATTACTTGTCAACAATCTTGTACATTTGCAGGTTTTATCTGAACAAGTTTTGATACCATTATCGGGGAATATTTTGTTTAATTTTAACTTATTAGTTGATATTGGATTCGATTATCCTTTTTGTTTTATTTTTTTAACTCCAACTACCATCATGATCTCTCTTGTATTTGATGTTCTTCCTAGGTGCTATTCAAAAGTGTATCTAAAATTCTGACGCTAGCAAAGCAGCAAAAGTTTTGTAGTAAATAATCTCGGCATGGATGATGAGGATGTGCTTGTAGAAGACGCATATTATAAATTTTGTTTTAGGCTGCATTATGCTGGCTATTGCTTGTATACAAGTACTGGCACCTTGATGTTCAAGCTCTTTCTATTTCAACAATATATAAGATATTTAAACAAGCAATTGACAAATCTAATGAAGACTACATAACTATGGGATATTATGTACCTCCAGATTAGGATGAAGACATATACTTGTAAGAGATGGTCATCTCCTGCTAAATGAGAAAGTACTTGTAATATATTATAATGAACTTGCCAAATTGAATGAAAGAAAAATGTATGCATGAGATGTCATACACTGAAGCGAATTTAAGAAGTGTGGGTGTATTCCACTCAAAAAGTTGGAAAGAACGACTCGCAATTGCCCATGGATTTAAATTATGAATCAGCCATTCGACTCGAAGAGACATCAACTACTGCAAAAGAGTATAAAGAGTATGAGAATGTAATTTACAAGGGAATTAAATGAAGAAGTGGCAATTAATGAAGCCAGGAATAACACTCATTCTTTCAACTTCATTGATTGTCCAACAATTGAATTTATCATTAAGCTCGAGGAGAAGGAAGAAGCCTACATAGTTGATTTTGAATTGAATGGAATAGACAAGTCATGTCAATAGAGAATTTATCACTCTTAGATAGTAAGAGATTATGATTTACATTTGATTCAGTTAAGTTGATAACGAAATCCTTGGCCAAGGCATACCCATAAGTTGAAAAGAGTTTTCGACTTGCCTTGATAGTGGGATAATGATATAATCGATGATCAAGATTGACATACTTTCACATCTCGTAATTAATCGGATCATATTAACGAATGGATAATATCTTTATGGTAAACGAACACATTTAATTTTGTCATACCATGTGACATTTTCCATCAAATGTATTGTCTGACACATTGCTAGATCTCAATCTAGGGTGACGAACGTTAATTAATTAATTTAGGTGAACTAATGATATATTAAAATAGTTTTTTTAATTTATCTTATTTTAATTAGATCAAAATAATAATTCACGTCGTTAGATATCGTGATTTGGAACCCAATAGGTCACACACAAAAGAAGAACCAGAATTATATTTATTAATTAATTGACAAATATTGAACAAATAATTAATTAGGTTTCTTGTTAATAGGCCCAAGTTAACTAATTGAATTAATTAATTCATGGACCAACTTAATTAATTAGATTAATTAAATATTGGACCGGATTAAATTTAAGAGATTGGTCAAGCCCATTTGAACTTCTACTAATAAGCTATTAGAGTTTGAGAAATAGCACAACACAGTTATTATCTTGCTAATACAAGAAAGAGAAACCTTAGTTTTCTAATTCTTGTTCCAGGTATGGATTTTCATTGAAGGTTAGAAAATTGGATAACTATGGATTGCAGATCGTGATTATTCGTGTTCAATATAAACAAAGGAGTTTGCATAATTCAACAGATGTATAATTTATATCACAGTTTCTTTATAAACACATAGAAGATCCTTGGTGGGAATTGGAGTATTATTTAAATTCATATTTGCATGATATCTAAATTCCCAACAGTTGGCTCTTTAGTTTCTTTAGTGCAGCTTCTTTTGGGGTTCATGGTCTTTCCAACATAGTTTCTTCCAAAGACTGCCTTTGAATCTCAAATGTGACCTTTGTCAATGCTTTTGACAGAGCTCTATGTGGCTCTCCTTCTTGTCGAGGCTATAGGTCCCAATTCTTTTTACTATAGTGATGTCTCTATTGGTCATCCCAAGGAACCATGCAATATCATTTCTCTAAGGCTAGTTTTGTTACCTCGAAGCTCTTATCTATAAGCTCTCAATGGAGTATAGTCTCTTTGTGCATGTTCTCTCACTCTTTAAAGGTTGTCGTAAGATAATGGATACGTTCACCATCTCCTGGGAGCATTATTTCTTAGAATGATAGGGTGCAAAAGTTTACAATAAAGTTATTTCTGTCGTCTTGAATCCATCAAATCAATAATAAAACCCAAATGTTTAAGCAAAAGGACTTCAGAGTTATATTATAAGCATGGACGAAGTTTAAGGACTATTTTAGAAAGTGTCCTAGCATTTACATTCATAAACAAGCTCAGGTCTACATCTTCTATTTATACTTTCATCCTTAATTTTGTAACATGGCTCACACTTCAGTAAGAGGTAGGGCTAGACAAAACTTCCAAGCCGAACCGAATCGAGTGGTTTTTCATAAGTTAAATATTCAAACGAGTATCCGAATTGAGAATCGATGGGTTTTGGTCGGTTCTCGATTCTAGACCAAAAATCGAATAACCGAATCTAAATAGTTTTTTTAATTTTTAATATTGAGTTAATTAAATTTTTTTAAACAAATCAGCAAATTAATCTAGCCAAATTTGTTTTTTTGTAACTTTGATATGGATCACCGAGTTTTAATATTGGTATCTACTTTTTAATATTTATATTCATTGAATTAATCTTACTGGACATCTTGTTATTATATGTTTTTAAATTAGACTACGTTAATTTGTAAAAGTTACAAATGAAAATGAGTTGTATTTATGTAGTGTTGTTGTAAATGTTAAAAAAATTTAATTATGGTGCGGAATCGAACCGAACCGAACCGAAAAAAACCGAACCCGAACGGTTCAATAATTATATATGGACCTGACGATTCCATTTATTAAATACCCGAAAGTTTTGAGTCGATTCGGTTCTCTTTAAAACCGAACCGAATCGACCCATATCCAACCCTAGTAAAAGGATCAATAATGACTATGCTTGTAGAAAATGTCTATTATTTTTACGAGGAATTGTAGAAAATCAATCTATGAGGTAATTGAAGGATAGTTTTGAACAAAATAGCGGGTATCCCAACATAGATGTAGTTACTTCATTGCCATCCCGATTAGAAATACTAACAAAGAAGTTGAACAAACCAACTCAGACTATTAACATGGTGCATCAACCAGTACCATTCTGTAGGGAATGCGGGGCAATCCTATAATTGTAATATGTCATTTAGCCTCCATGCATGTTTATCAATCTGAAGAGTTACAATATGCAAATAATTTTTAGAAGCAACAGAGTTGGAGAAATCTTTCAAACTATAATCCGGGTTTGTATAATCCAGGTTGGAGAAATCTTCCAAACTTGTCATAGGCTAATAATCAGGATCATCAATTTCACTATAAGATGATCGCTATTATACACCATAATTGCAGAGAATTTCCCAATTATAGAAATATTTTTCCACATCATCTCGCAATTTTAACAAAGTTAATACACATTCACATGGACATATATTTATGCCTTCATCCCAACAGTTAGGAAAATATGCATATAAATTCATAATTCGGAACAAACAAACATAGAGAGATTTTAAGCACTCTTACGTCTCTGAGATTTTGAGCACTTCATCCTCGTCTGTTTCAATTATTAAACCATTAATAAAGAATACTAATAATTCTCAAATTGATAAAATTAATTTTATGAAATACCTCGATCTGTACGAAGCAGGCCAAAATTATGAAATTTTAAAAAATAAGGAGACAAAAATTTGTGCAAATTAAAAACAGCAAAATAGTGGTTTACAAAGGGTTGTTAAATAGTTTTTAAAGAAACCAGGGCGTAAGCAGAAAACTTATGGAATTATCTTTGATTTGTGCAAACTTCTTTGCCTTTGTACAGATAGAGAGTTTCTGTATATTTTTCTCTTTTATTTGCTTGAAAATATACTTGATTTGGATTTTTTTCTACGGGGAAATGATGTTGAAAATGCTCCTTATAGAAGAAGAGTGAAAGGGTATTCTGAATATTCAGTTTCGTCGACTATAGTTGAGATTTCTGGAGAATTTGATTGAGGGGTTTCTGTAGATTTTGGGAGTTAGTGGAATATTTGAAAGAAAAAGAAGAAGTCGATGTTTGAAGATAAGGGTAACAACAATGAAAAGCTACTTTCCCATTTCTATACCACTTGCAGATATTTGAGAGATTCACGAGAAAAGTTTGGAATAAAGTGCAATAATGTAAGAAAAATGAGATAATTAAAACTATGGCCAAATAGCCCCCAAAAATATGGCTAAATAAATACCCCCTAAAACTTGGAGGAAAATTTATAAATACCTTTTATTTGAAGAGAAAACGACGCAATTCAAATATCTCACACTTAAATAGCTATTTCCTCTTACTCCAAGTTTGAGCATTTAAATTAGAGAGCTTAGAGGAGAAAATCATAGTTAGATAAGAGGATTTGTTGATTCGACTTTTACCATAACAAATTGGCATTGTCTATGGAAAATTTCCGAAGTATAAATAACAAATCCACATAATAATAAAAGAAAACAAACGGTGAAAATTAAATTTATAGTCACGTTATACTTTAATTTATTAAGTCCAATGAATCAAAGCACAACGTCTGCACCTCATCGCCCGTCATCCAACGATCTATTCTAATTTGTGAGAGAGGTAAGAAAAATGGTAAGTATACGGGATACTCAGTAGAGCATGAATATTTTGTGTAATCCCAAATAAAAATATTAAATCACGCGCTAAAAATATATACCGTCATATCATATTTTTGAAAATAGCTAAGAACTCATAATATATCATATATTTAATACCTGATGACTATAACATACATATCATATCATATCTTATCAACATGAAGAAATAAATTAAACAGGACAATTCACTTAAATTTCATAATCCTACGTCACTTGACCAGTCAAATTTTGAAAGAAAGAGAAAGCACATTTTCAATTTTTATTTTCTGCCTACTACTACAGTCGTGTGCATATGTATAATCTGATATGAGAACAAAGAAGTAAATGCATAGTATTTAAGTTATAAATGACAATTAAACTTTTGGTAAAATAGAGTTACATAAGAGTCGTGTACCACTGTGCAAAGGTCACAATCAAGAATATTCCAGTTCATCATTATCTCATACAACAACAACAACAAAAAAAAAACCCCCACCTTATATCTATCTCACTCTACACGTGACTCCTACCCATTTCAAACCCAATATTTAATTTATCAAAACCAATTAATAACAATTTCTTTAAGTTCTAATAACTTAGGCTTCACTTATCCGAATTAACTTTTTCTCGAGCCTAATATACATGATTAATTACGAGTTATCCAACAAGCACCATATTGATATACTTTTCATAGCTTTAACATTATCTAAATATTTAGCCCAAAAATTGAAATTAATACTCATATCACTTTAGTCCCCTAACTTTTCAAAATAATAAAAACATAGCATGTAGAATAATTAAATTCTATTCTATGATTTTTTTTCCTAGGGTTTTACACTATGAAATACACCAATCAAACATTCGATAAGTTTAAATTATTTTTACTACCATTATTTGTAGCATGCTTGAGAATCAAAGCATGCTTGAGAATCAATTATACAATTTTACACTCGTTCATTTTTGGATCATTATTATGTGCTGCTTGATTGTGATGTATATAATCTTAATTGGGACGAGCAATAACTTGAGTTTGGGGATATTTGATAAGTATGTTTGTTTACACTTAGTTAATACATAAATATTCTTACTATTGATGAAAAAGTGGATATTGACTCAAAATTGGGTAATTTTGACTTTTATAGGTCATAAACCTCAAAAGGAAAGAGAATAAAGTAAAAGGAAGTGAAAATGGACTAAAAGCGTACAAGATTGTGAAGTGGGAACCAAAATGTTTAAGTGCATAAAGATGAAGGACCTTGGATACAATTTATGGATGGTGTAACTGAAAGAAAGTTAAGATTTGAGGACCAAATTGTACAAGATTAAAATTTAGGGACCTTGAGTACAAATTGCTAGAAGACTTGTGTGCAAAAAAAAAAAGGGGAGTTCATTTAAAAGGCCAAGTCAAAGGAAACATTTTTATTTAAGAAGCCTATCATCAATCTTTTTT
>CAIGRO010219538.1:0-14512 GCA_903798355.1 Fraxinus baroniana | reverse complement strand
TAGTTCACCAAATTCATATAAAGCAGTAACCCTATTTCGTACCTATAGCTAGCTAGAGTATATTTACATGCTTTTATTATAAGATCATGCTACACTTACAAAATAGTTTACATAATCGAATTTATTCTTTACTATATTGATAGGTCTTTATTTGTGCATAATTAAAGAGAACACTGCTAATCTAAGTTCGGTCCATTCTTTTAAAAACAAGAGATGAATGTTATACGTTACACCTATAAATTACATTGCACGTTTAGACATAGGGTCTTGTATATATCGACGTGACATCAATTATTCAATTGTTTGAGCCTATTTAATTAATCAATTGCATTTTGGACTTGAATTTGAGCTCATTTCACTAAACCCACTTGGTCTATTTCATTTTTGTATGTATGTGTGAATCCACTTCACGCTGAAGGTATGTTCTCTAATTCTAACTAAATTTTCTTTTTTTTCACTCTTGGACTTTTTTTTATCTATCCTTTGATCATTGACTTGATTAATGGAGTGCAAATGGTCGATGGACATTTTTCTCCATCGACAACCTTTGCTTCTTAAGGGGTGTTTCCGTGCACATGTGACGTTTACGCGGAGGGAGGTGGCCCGAATTCTATTGGCCATGTGTCCGTGCAAAAATCAAAGTCAACATAATACAAAGAATGGTAGAAATATGTTTGGAAAGTCAAGCGTCCTAACATACAACATGAGGAGACGGTGGTGAGAATTTTGACCGACCGTCACAAAGTCGTGTCTAGCTACTAGTATGGGTTGAAATGAATTCGTTTATTATGTTCACAAATACTTTCACGAGTACAAAATGTTGACCGTAGGCACCGATTGCGATTAATTTGAATAAGAAAGGAAAAAAAAAATACGTATGCACAATAAATTCACCAAATTGATTACCTATAATCCTCCAAAATTCATCATAATAGCATTCAACCGTACGTCTACATCCATGCTGCCTTTTTTTTTTTTTTTAAGTCATTCATTCATTTATGGCTTCTCTTTTGTTTAGGTTGAGTTAAGTTGAGCATACACAAACACAAATTTCTCTCCCAAAATCCAGAACATTTTAGAAGAAGAAGAAGAAGATGTTTAGGTTG
This sequence comes from Fraxinus baroniana, assembly GCA_903798355.1. Taxonomy (NCBI): domain Eukaryota; kingdom Viridiplantae; phylum Streptophyta; class Magnoliopsida; order Lamiales; family Oleaceae; genus Fraxinus; species Fraxinus baroniana. Next base: position 13,406 of record CAIGRO010219538.1, on the reverse strand, counting down.
ATAACAGGAATTCCAGGTCCGAGTGGATTTGGATCAGGTTCAACTGCTGAACAAGTTACTCAAGGGATTGATGCAACTGCTCTTACTGTCATCATTACAGGTGATCAGATATTCATTTTGCTAATCGTACATAAAGGGTTACATAATATGATGTAGAGAAAAAAGATTGGATGAAAATGTTGATTGAGATTATGTAACCCATTATCTAATCTCTGATGTACTTATAGCAAAATCCTAAGTATACATACACATACTGATATTCTGCACAAGATTTTGAGCCTGCAATTTCTGTGTTAGTATCTGATATCATTCTATGCGTATACATAGAAGACAGACAGACAGCAGAGGTTTAGCAAATAGGATGTAGAGAATTGATACCATTCATCCATGAAAATGGAAAAAGAGTACAAGTAATTAATGGTTGGTTTGATGGTAGAAAAGAATAAAGGACGATTTGAAGGGGCCATTGCCATTGCCATTGCCATTGCCACTGGAGTGTTCTAGCTGATAAATGGGAACCACTAATTTTCCCCCTACCTATCTCACAACTCAATAAAATTATATACTGGTGGCTGGTGGGTTCTTTTCAAAATTCAAAGAAAATGAAATTGTGTACTAAAATGTTTATCCAAGCTGCTATAAGTTACTGTCACTTATTACGTGTTTTTTTATTCTTTGATATTTTACTTTTGTGTAAATTTACTTGACCCTTGTTTGGTTTAGATAAAAATCGATTTTTTTAAAATAAATTTTGGTAAAAGTTGATGAATTATGTGGTTGAAAAGCTGATGAAAATTGAGGATTCAATTAAATGTGTGATAAAAAAAAATGAATTCGAGGAAAAATGAATTTTAGAATATAAGTTATCTAAAGGTATTTAAGAATAAAAAGTTAGTTAAAGGAACTTTGCTTATTTCTTACTTAGCTAAACAATTTTAAGAATAAAAAGTTAGTTAAAAGTAACTTTGTTTCTCTCTTCTTCACTTAGCTAAACAAAAAATTTACTCATTCTGTTAATTGAATTAGATTTATAATGTAATATCATAGACTACAATAGGGGCAGACTCACGATTATCGTTCAGTAGGGGCGAGACAAAAAATAGACTAAAATAAATTGTGAAAGAAACCAAAAAAACTTAAAATTTAAAAAGCCAAGGTATTTTGAAATTCAGTGGGGGCGACTGTTCCCTTAGACTACAACGATAACTATTAAAAACATTACACAAGTTGCCATCTCATAATATCTAATTTTATTTTTATAAGTGCTTTAAATTAAATCAATACGCGGAATATAAATTATATATTCATGCTCTAATTTATCATATTAAAAAACATTAAGAATTTTCAAAAGTCATAAAAATTATTATTAAGAATTCGTTATATGATTTAATAAACTTAGTATTAAATTGATAAATTACAACATATCAAATATTTGACTTACTCTATTATTATTTTTAAATTTAATTTCAACAATACTTTCTCGATGTAGTATCATTAGTTAGATAATATCAAATAATACGTATTTTAAAATTTTTATTTAAATACTTCATTTTTTAAATATTAAAATTTATCTATTGATGCAATAATATTCCCTGCTTAAAAAATGCTACAAAATAGTGAAATTCTTCATTTTGCTGTAGTTTTAAACACAATCATGTTACATGTATATCTTTTTTCACATCATTTTTTACATTGTGCCACGTGACGACACATGATTGATCAGTTTTGGAAGAAAACACTTTCCCGCCCAGCACTTTTTTGAACTTCAAAGGAGTATACACAAAGATGCAAACCAAATGATGTACACCGTGCATTATTCTCTTAATTAATGTCATCACATTTCTGTTTATCAAATTCTAATATATATTTTGATTGCAGGTGGTGCGAGTGGAATAGGGTTGGAGACGTCAAGAGTTTTAGCTCAGAGGAATGCTCATTTGATTATTGGTGCAAGAAACATAGAGGCTGCAAATGAAGCTAAACAACTCATTCTAAAGGATAATAATACTGCTCGAATTGACATTCTCAAACTCAACCTTGCCTCTCTTAAATCTGTCGAGGCATTTGCTGACCAATTCATTTCTCTTAACCTTCCTCTCAACATCTTAATGTAAGTTACTCCATTTGGACTGGACAGATAGAATAGTATGAAATTTAAGAATATTTGCCAGTTTTAGTAAGTAAACAGAAGAATTGTTGTTCAGAAACAATGCAGGAATCATGTTCTGTCCTTACCAGCTTTCTGAAGATGGAATAGAGATGCAATTTGCAACAAATCATCTCGGTATGCTTGCTGAATCATAAATTATGTACCCCCTGTTAAACCTTTGATTCATTTTCTGATGATCATGGATTTGTCATCAGGTCACTTCTACCTGACTAGCCTTCTCCTTGACAAAATGAAAGAAACAGCAAAATCTACTGGCATAGAGGGTAGGATTGTGAATTTGTCATCAGTAGCACACAACCATACCTATTACAAAGGGATTCGATTCAACAGAATTAATGAAAAGACCAGGTACTTTGTCAATGCCGCTCTTGTACAGTAGACAATTTAAACAATTTTTTTCTTTTTATTATTTAAACATGCATAGTCTTGTACAAACATATTCTTGCACAATCTGTTTGTTTCAATATTCTTGCATCATGTCAGTTATTCAGACAAGAAGGCATATGGACAATCCAAATTAGCTAACATATTACATGCCAACGAGCTCGCTCGACGTTTGCAGGTATATAAATATTGATGTTGCAAAACAAATTATTTTAGACTCCAACTCACCAGTATTATCCTCAATTCCTCATCAACGTACTGATACATAAAAAGACTTCCTATTGAAGTTTTATCACGATTCCATTTATGTGTTCATTTTAATTTAGTTCAAAGTGTGTTAAATACAATCTCTGTCATGTGTATTTGGAATCAGGCTGAGGGAGCAAATATCACTATCAACTCAGTGCATCCAGGGTTGATAATGACAAACCTCTTCAAATATTCTGCCATCTCAATGAGTTAGTTTCCAAAATCCAAAACCCACAAAAGAATTAATATCATCTTTTCTTTTCTTCTTTATTTATTATAATTATGATTTCTTCACAGGAATTTTGAAGTTCTTCACATGTTTCCTGTGGAAGAACGTCCCTCAGGTAAATCAAAAACTGTAGATACTTGGTGGTATATTCGTGTATAACTGATTTTTTAGTTGATTATATGAATCCCGTTTGTTACTTTATTGAGTCCGTCATGTTCTACTAAAAGATTTGACGCAATATTAGATGTTTCGCAATCACATTATGGCACATTGACTGTCTTCTAATGTCTTGCATTCTTTAGGGGGCAGCCACGACTTGCTATGTTGCACTTCACCCCAAGTTGAAAGGTGTATCGGGGAAGTATTTCGTGGACTGCAACGAGTTTAAGCCAAGCAGGTTGGCAACAGATGAAGCTTTAGCCAAGAAACTCTGGGATTTCAGCAATAAATTGATTGACGCAGCTCAAACCACCTGAATTATTTTACTTACAAATGATTCTTTCATGTCAAGAACCCCGAATATATAAAGATGTAGAGTTTGCATTACCATAAAAATAGGTCTATATTCAGTCCTAAAGACTTGTAGACAAATTTGTACCATTCTACTTGTGCTTGTAGGCGAAAGATATTGTTACTCGAATACAACATCTCATGCACAAATGAACAGCCAATGTCCAGTTTCAATAATCAGAGCATTAATTTTCGATGAACTATAAAAGCAACCATAAAATTCAAACTCTCACGACCAAAAGCAGCTCTCTTTCGTAAAGAAGCAATGCTATTTATTATCATGATAATGAAAATATCGGTAATGTGACAACCCATTATCCTTCACATTTCTCAGTGTCAATATTTTTTTACTGTAATTTCAATTATAATCAGAAGTGCCTGTGAAAAATAACTTTTTTAGAAGCATAGGAAACAATTCAAGCATTAGCAACTTAGTTATAGAACTAGACGAAATTCAGAAATATGTAAACAAAATAGATACAATGAAAAATCCTAGTTTTCTCGGGATTCCAGTCATACAGGTCTTTCAGACATCTGAATTCAAGCTCTAACCCAAAACTCAAAATTTTGGAAATATCCCAACACAAAAGATGAAAGTAGGATGACGCAACCCAGAACATCAAACAGCACTCGACTGCTCAAAAATACTAAATGTATACAGAGTCCTATATCACGAACTCATTCAACCGCGATTTCTAGATGACCAAGTGGACCTTGGCCCACCACCAACACCAAAGGCAGATCTACGATCATCCCCCCACCTGTCATTTTGTTGAGATGTTTGATCGTCGGATCTGCGGCCGCTTGTCCACTTATCAGTTTCGGGAGGTGGGGCCTGGCCCCCACCCTCAGCAGACGCCCTTTTGAACCTGGGCACATACTTCCCTGGTGCCGCAGCAGAAGCTGGCGCAACAGGTGCTGCCTCTGCTGGACGTGCCATAGTAGAAGGCTCAGTGTGCCTTGCAGGCACAGCATTTGATCTCCCCAAGAGTTCTTCTCTCCGCTGTCTTTCTTTTTCCTCCAGTTCCAGCTCTCGTTGCCTTTGCTTTTCAGCAATCTCATCCAATTTGGCTTTTCGTTCAGCTTCCTCTTTTTTCTTTCTTTCCATCTCTGCAAAGTCCAATAATTCGAAGGTATGCATTCCATTATATATCGAAAACGTAACAGATGGTAAAAATGTCAATAGACACTGTAGATACAAAATGTCCAAATTCTTTGAACATAGCTGAAACTTTCACATTTATTAATTTTGGGTCTACATCTGGATAACAGCAAGCCTTTTCGCCAAGGACAACTGTCACCTCCAACATATAGCCCTTGTTTGGTTGATCTAAAATCTAAAATATTAAATTAAAATCTAAGTCAAAATCAACAATTAATTTTAACCTTAAACTTCAAGGGACCCACGACTTTTCAACCACAAATTCCATCAACTTTTATCGAAATCTAAAAAAATCTGATTTTTATCTAAACCAAATAGGGGCATAAAAGTTAACTGAATGGCTCCTATGATCCCTAACTAATTTAAGTATTAGTAAAAAAGGAGGGAAGGTGGAAGGAGGAATGGAAAGAAAAAGTGGTGTCAAAGTCTGGCCCAATAGCACCACTCTTGCTCATCCTATATTTACCATCATTAACACTGCCTCCTTTCTTTTGGACACACTCCCCCACATAGATTCCACCTTTCTTCATATAAAATTATACAGCAGTAGACACGTCTTCTAAAGTGATAGAAAGGAGAAAAGATGCGAAGACAACAGAAGCATACCAATGTATTATGTTTGTCTGGTAACTTTAAGAATTTGTACAGGAAGCATACTTTAAATTATATAAAAAGCGGCCAACCAATATAGGAGCACAGTAAATGTTCACCTATTCTACACTTGGGTGTAGCTACCATCTGCAACAAAGGGGATTATATGTTCACATAGCTAGCATGGAAATATGTCCCTTCAGGGTCGTGTCACATCCTTGCAAATTTTACTTCCAAGAGAAGTGAAGGTTTCCTTCTCACAAAAGAGGCAAAAGCCCATATAGCATGTGGTTACAGTGATTGATAATAAACCTATTGGTATGGGCAGCAGGAAGTCTCAGCAAAACAAGTACAAAAGCATGATCCAAATTCAAATAGGAAAAAGTACCTTCACGCTTCCTCACTTCCTCCTCTTCAAGCAGTCTTTTTTGTCTCTCCTCCTCGGACCTTAGATAATATATCATTTTCCTCTTAGCCTCCCTCTCCTGCTTTCTTGACTGGATGATTTGGTTGATTCTCTCTTCTCTCTCCTCCTGAATTCTGTTGAACTCAGTTTCCCTACGACTAACAACACTTGCTTGGAATAATCTCTGCATAAATATGTTTAGAAGTTATATTTATCGTCAAATCCTACTCCAACAAAAAACTCTGATCGTTAAACAATGTGCACAAGAAATGAAAGCTTAAAATATTAACCTCAGCAAACATGAGAGCTCATGCACGTGTGCTCCACAACCCCACCCCACCCCCCCTCTCCCCACCCAATGAGAGAGAGAAACTTCAAAGTTAGCAATTAGGCAGGCTCCAATATACATATTCTCTTCAATGAATTTAGCAGAATCGAATTCCATCAAGTTATATATAAAAGATTTCCAAACCTCACCTTGAAGAATATGGGTCCACTCATTCCTAGATGCAACTATTATCACCGATCTAATTGTGTAGTTCTCTTAAATACTTTAAGATTGATAAGAAAGATGGTGTTAAAGAGCATGTGGGTAAATTAAGGGTGCATAATCAAAAGCAAACAATTTTAGATTCAAGAGGAAAATCGGACCATTGGGTCGTCAATAGTAAAACTAAGATCTACCAGTTATTCAATTATCAGCTACAAAATGTTGCTCCATCCTTTTCCTTTTCCTGAGGGGCATTTTGTGTCTCCCATACCAAAACCTGGACACACAGGACAAGGCATAATGGACTAATTCAACATGATGTCCAGACAAATGGTAGAGCCTGAATGCAGCAAATTCAATTGTTCTCAGGTTGCCTGATAATTATGAATTTAGTGAACAGTGTGTTTGTCGAGCTATTCAGCAATGCGAGATCAAGCACATTCTATTCAAGTGATGGAGCTTAAGAAATTACATATACAAAATGGTTAAGGTTTTAAACTTTCAGCTGCAAAGAGATTTTGCTAGATTCTGAGCCCAGTATTGATCAGGTCACTCCTTAACTATCTCAACCCAAGGATGAGACAAAAAAATAAGAAAGATTCTATTGGGTCCACAACCAGAAAATTGATAATTCTCGCTAGCTACTAGCACCTTGATGAGATTTGCAACAAAATGATAAAGTTCTCTTTATAACACTCGTAACGATCAAGAATATAGATAAAAACCTTGTTCTCCAACATCCGGGATAGCCTCCTTTTCTCCTCCAGGTCCCCAGCATGTCGTTGTCTGCTTAGTTCAATCTCTAGCTGTATGAATATCATAAAGAGTCGAGTCAATTGATAAAACCATGCATCTAAAGATACAGAATGTGTGGAGTAGAACAGATAATCACCTTTTGAAAAAAAAAAACACAATATAAATGAAGCAAATGAAGTTTCAGGACTCAGAACATCTAATGCAAACCTTTTGTTCACGTTCATGAAGAGCTTCCTCCTCCGACAAACGAAGTTGGAATGCGGCTTCAATAAGTGGCGCTGCCTCATCTCTTTTTGCCCTCTCCAAATAATCCATTGTTTTGGCAAGCTTCTGTATTTTTTTCTCCATTTCTTGCCTCTCCCTTAGTTGCTCGGTCAGGGCTAGTTCCATTAAATGCTGCTTAGTTATTTTTTCCTGGACCAAGTAACAGTAATTATTAAGATTTGCCCGGTCACATGAAAGAAGAAAAATGGACTGAATGACTTTTAACTCACTCCCTCTAGAACTGGTTTCTTCCCTCTCTTCGTGCGACGTTTTTCAGCTTCTAGCAACAATGCTTGGGCCTCTTCCAGTTCACGCTCCTCAATTTCTCTGAGAATTCTTTGATTCTTCATTTGTTCAAACTCAGAGGCAAGCCTTTTCTGTTCTGCCTCTTCAGTAATCTTCTGTAGTTTAAGCCTCTTTGCCTCCTCCTCTCGTTCCTTATGAATTGAAACAAAAATATTATAATCTAAATTCCATCCATTTCACAGTAAAAATTATAAATAATGACCAGAAGCCATCATCTGATACAAAAGTCAAAATAACATACCATCTCCCAAAGTTGGCGTTCTTGCTCTTCTTTGCGTTTTTCTATAATAGACTTCCGTGCAAGAAGTCTCTTGTGTTCTTTTTCCACAACCTCCACAAGACCTGAAAGTGTTTCCCCTAATTTTGAAGCATTTTTTACAGGAGGGTAGATCATAATCCTTGCCCTACTAAGGGACTCTGCAAAAGTGGCCAGGTGATCTCGTAGACCCTCTGATTCAATGTTCTGATGTCAAAACAGTCAAATTTTAGTGTTGCACGATAATGTATCTGGTTGAAGGAAAAATATAACAACCGAAAGGATGAAAAGAACAGAGATTTCTTATGCTTAGCTGCTATGCATGAACAAAATTCTGTTTAATGTAAAAGGAAGGTATCCTTACTATGGATTTTAACCATTCTCAAAACTATTGCGAGCAAAGCAATATAGAATAACTCATGAGTGCTTGTGCCAATCTAAGATATTATTCGTCAAGCAATGCATGCTGGCAGAAGTTTTTTAGCATAGGAGCTGACAATACTAAATAAAAAATGTCTTGCAAGTTAACAAAAAAATTTGAGCACCGTCATTTGCAAAGATTAACTGGTAAAGAAAGAACCAATAACAACATGTTCAACTAACCTTATTACCAAAGATGATGGAGCCTTTCATATAGTTCATTTTCATGGTTAAAAAATTATGCTTAACAGCGTCCACAGATATCTTCTCCACAATGGAAAAATCAAAGAAAGGGATTATCCTAGATAAGTTATCAATATTCATAGTCTGGTACACCTGCGAAATCTGGAGATACAAAGGTGGGAAACACACTGTTACGTAGCGAAAATGTTTGACACAAGTGTTGCATAAAAAACAACAGAACACGTAGTAAAGCACACCTGCTGCAGCAACCTCAAAGTGGCAAGCTTTTCCAGAGCAGGAACATACTGAGACAATCGCACTTCTGGAACAGAAGAAGCTGACGAAAGCTTACCCCCTAGCTTTGATATTTTTGTTAACAAGGGTTGAGCTTTAATAGCCAGGTCTAAAGGGAGAAACTCATGTTCCAAAATGTTATATAGATCTTTCACTTCCTGAGTAACACATGTCATTACACCTTTGGATGCCTAAAACAAGCGCAGAAAGAAAGATAATTAAGGAATGACTTGCAAGAAAATACCACATGCAAGAACAATCAACATAGGAAGCAATTCAAATTCATTATTATTAGAAGATAGAAGTGTGGTGACTCCTTGCAATCAAAAAAGAACCTGAAACTCAAAAGGCAGGACAGGACATCCCATCCAGACTTGAAGATACGTTTGAGCATGAAACACGAAAATACAGAGAATTGAAAATGCAACAGCATTCTAAGAGTCACAAAATCAACTGATGTAAAAGCTTACCAATTCTGAGAAAATTGATGCCCTCGAAAGCTGAAATGAAATATATAGAAGTCATCAGTCAACAAATAAACTGATAGAACGCAGTCAGAGTTTCAGCCAAATGTTCGAATTACCACTTCTCTGTTCTCAGGTTTGGGTTCAACATCAAATGCAATAAGACCAGCTACCCTCAAACACCGCTCTTTTTCATTTTCAAGCTCCATATGGGACACGCCATATGATTGATCATAAGGAGGCACTGAAAGAGCAGCTAAAACAACCGATGATGCTATCAGCTGCAAATCCTTCTGGCTTAAGTTCTTATTGAAGCTTTTCTGAAGTGAGAAAAGCTTAAGCCAGCAATAAGCATGATAAAGATGGTTAGAAGACATCCAGAATATTTCTGATTGCTTGGCATAATAAACCACCATCAAGGAAGGTTTGGGCGTTTTCTTAACCATGCACATCAAACCATGTATATCTTCAATAGAACGAAACGCTTCCTGCAGTTTATAAAAGAATTCAAGACAGTAAATCTTAGACAAAAGTAAGTTTTAGCCAATAAAACATTAGTAACAAATATAGATCCCTATAAGCATGAATGCAAAACAGATAAAGAACATACCTGCCAAAGTTCGAGTTCAGTAGCAATTTTCAGTTGCTCAAATCTGGTATCCAGATACAACTGCAAGCTTTCTGGAGCAGCAAGATCAGGCCTATCTCTCTGGTCTCTGTACTTGTTAAGATTTGCAAGATGATTCCTTATGATTTCACACAACCGCCGAAATTCTGTAGTTCGTTTGTATTGCTTACAGAACTGGAAAGCACGGTGTGCAGTCATCTAGACATTTAAAGCAGAAGCTCAGAAAATCCTCATTCGAACCAAACATAATAATGAAATTACAATTAAAACTATGAAAAAAAATCCAGATATATAATTGCAGTAAAACTATGAAGAAATAGATTTGATTCACAAACAGGACAGAAAATTGCATAGAGAAATTACAATTAACATGCTCATGATTATATCGCCGAAAAGTGTACACGTTACACAATAAATTGAGTACACATCAAAATGCAACTAATGGTACGCTGTTAATTTTTTGTATTTAACATTGTCAAATTACTAAAACCATTAGACAGCCACAAGATGCTGGAAAACTAGCTTCAAGACTTCCTGAATGCTACAGTGTAGTAATGAGAAGTCCCAGTTGTAGGTTTAAAATCTGGGATGTGTGTCAAAAGTTAAATTTTATATTAAAATGAAAAGCGAAAAAGGCTCACCGCATACAGAGCCTCTAGTCTTGAGTTGTTGCGTAAAATTTCCAGTACGCTTCTGTATGTCTCCCATAAAAACTTAAACCATGGCGTGACGAGCTCACGGTCAGATCTGTCTTTTCCTTTCTCCCCACTAACATAACTCAACATAAGATCTTCAGGTCTTTTATCAGCTTCTAAGTCATCCACATCCAGAGCTTCTTCTAAGGCCTGTGCCTGACTACGTGCAAGCTCAGCTCTTTCAGTGGCCAACTGCATGAAATGTTTTATCACCTCCTCCAGGGAATTGATGTTAACTTGTTGGCAGATACTACGATACTGAATAAGACCATCCTTAGCATGCCTTCCCCTTCTCATGTCAACACATAGCTCCACATACTTGAACAGTATCTTCTCGTGCGTCCTTGTCCATGCTCTGTACCTCCTCGAGGTAATAAAACTATGAAGAGCTTCAAGGGCCTCTTGCTTTTGTCCAACATTAATCAACTCTGCATTAACACAATAATATGATCTCCACCATAGATATTAAGGATGTGAAAGGTAAAAAGATGTAGTATAAAACACAGAAACGTAACCAAGCAGAATCAATCGTGTAAGAGGACCTTTTCACTAGTCCAAAATGCAAGCTGCCTAGTACAACACCCACCCACTCCTGGGGGAAAAACTGGAAAAATTAAAAATAAAAATGTGGCATACCCACTTGCCAAAAAAATTATTACACAAGGAACCAAAAGCTATATACATTATTAACTTTATTTACCAACATCCCAACACATATAGACATGAATACTTGTATCTAAAACTTCAAAATGAAGCGTTCATTTGTCAATACACATTTGGCATAGATATTCAATCTTGGGGAAAATATTGCAGATTAATCTTTACGATATGTAACACAATTAGAGTTATCGCCAGTTTAAAGTTTTTGAAGCATACATATTAAGAAGAAAGATGTGCACATGGAATAAGAATTCTCAAGAGAAAAAAGGTGACCGCATCACTGGGAGCGATATGACCAAAATATATATATATATATGTAAGAATTTATTTGTCAATCACCTTCAGCTCTCTTCAAAGCATTCTCAGGTCTGGCAAAAGTTGCCATCTCAAAATGTCTATCACGAGATAATTCAGCTGCCCAAATTACAAAAAAGATTAGAACTTTGGTCATTAATATAGACTCACATTGTAGCAAGAAAAATGATTGGGAATATAATAACTAGCACAATAAACATATATGGTGGGGATGCTATATAGAGACTACAAATGTGAACATTGGAGAAGCAGCAATTGGTGAAACAAGAGTGAGAGGGATGGAATTTGCATGCATGAATTTTCTTCAAACTGTGAACTATAAAAATTATGAAAAACAACAAAAATGAACATAAATGCGACTGAAAATTCATGATCAATGACGGAGGGCAGAGAAGCACCCAAATGCCTACACCATTTGTAACTTGTTGGCAAATTCCAGTTGATGAGGCCTCTGAAATTTTTGTATTTAAGTAATTCTTAATTTATGTTTTCAGTTAGAATAAACAGCTCACTACAGTCAATCGAACTAATTCTTGAAAAATTCACCCATAGACAACCCTACTGGAAAAGCTCTTCAAACTTTCCGTGCATATAGTCAGTGAAAAATTATTCAAACAAACAGGATCATTAGAAAAAACATAATACTTTTGGCCAATGTTTTGCACATTTTCCTTATCTCCCCAAATTTCCCATCGGATACCAAATTTCAAAATTAAGAAGTATAATCAATAAAGGAAAATATCACACCTTCACATGGACTGTGAATCCAGAAACACTACAGAAACTTCCGGATAAAATAAAAAAATAAAAAATTCCTTCGGCTAAACCAAGGCAAAACATATGCATGCCCGTTATCCTCTAGGGGAAAAAAATTGACAGAGAGTAACAAATACACTCAACTTATCAAGATTTAACAGATTCTAACACTTAACATAATAGAAACAACAACAATAATAAAAATTCGAATTTTATACGTATCTACATACCCACTACGCATATACGTACGTGCAGAGGAAAGGATAGAAGACAGAATCCCAATCAAACAGATAAAATGATGAATTGTGAGTTCAATGTTTTTATATAACAAAAATTAAACTAAAATTGGAGCATGATTGAAATTGCTAATACAAAAATGGGATTTTTGGGGTGAGTGCATACCAGGAATGAATTCGTTTCTGCGAGTGATGCCGCTTTGCCCTAAGACCTGAGAAATGGAGCGGGCTTATGGATGAAATCAGGTTCGTGGGTTCAGTTATAAATCGTAGGGCTGTGGCCTATGGAAATATATTCTACTTTGTACAAAAAAATAATATGAAACGCTTTTTCTAATATACAAAATTCAGTCGCGTTCATTTTGAGCATGTTTGATAGAGATTAAAATCGGATTAAAATTGAAAAATTAGTCGTTATTGTTGGCTTTTATTAGACGGGTGAACCCAATAACGACCATATTTTCAATTTTAATCTGATTTTAATGGTTACCAAACATGCTCTTTATAAAAAAATATTTTTTTTTTCAAATTTATTTTAAATCATATCTTTTCTCATTAAAATTCTTTTCAAGTAAATTCATTTTTTTTTTAAACTTTTTAACTAGCGTTCTTAAAAAAATTACTATTACAAAATATATTCTCAAAAACATTATGACTCAAAACAATTCTTTAAATTTAATTACCATAATAGTTTGAAGATTTTTACTTGCTTTTAGTTATATTACGTCTTACCTTCAATTTTATTGAAGTTGTGAAAATGAGAATCAGTTGAAGAAATGTCTAAAAGGCCCGCGGCTGCTGCAACAAGCTGTCGTGCCGGCTGCTTTCGAAGCAGCCGGCGAGGGTGACCGGTGCCGACGCCGGGCAAGGATGAAGGAGGTAATTAAAGGCATTAAAGTTTTTTTCGGTTTTAGAAGAAGATGAGGGATTTCTTCCATTAAGGTTTCAGTTTTGAATTTTGGAGGCGGGGCTTCTCTTGTAA
>CAIGRO010219522.1:0-18541 GCA_903798355.1 Fraxinus baroniana | reverse complement strand
TGTATATATTTTAATTTTGTAATATCATTATTAATTAAGAATGATACATGATTTTTGAATAAATAAATTGTAGATCTAATTTTTAAAAACCAATCTTTAAACACCTGATTTTTTATAATTTCCCTCTAGCACCCCACCTTGTTAAATGGGTTAAAACTTAAAAATTTGGAAAATTACATAAATTCAGGTGTTTATAAGTGTGAAGATTTTTTAATCAAAATTCAAGTATTGTATTAATAATTAAATCTTATAACCACATAAACCTTAATTTTATTTCATTTCTTTCCCTTCTCTCTATTTGTCAATCGGTAACCCATTCAAACTCCGGCAATCGGCGATGAAGGAGATGCACCGGCCGACGCTGCTGAGAACGGCTTTCTATTTTCCTATCTGACTTCTCTCTCTTCTTTTCTCTCCCTTCTCTCTTCGACACCTCCAGCACTTCGCTGTGAATGCTACTTCATCTCCCTCACACATTGCTACCATCGAGGGCTATTGAGCATCGTTGAACGACGCAATTGTGCACAAACTGCAACGCGCGAATGGGGCGCCACACGGGCGAAATCGCGGCAACGTGGAGGTGTGGTGGTGATAGCTGTAGCATTTGTGTTTTATGTTGAATGGGACGTCTCTTCAAGGAGCTCATGTGCGCCGACGACAGGCGCAACACCGACCACCGTGCGCGATGCTCAATACCTCCCCCATCGTCATTTCTCTTTTTTTTTTCCTCTTCTACATCTTTTTCTGGTTGGTATGGTGGTAGCAGTGGTCCGGTGGTTTGGGGATTTTCTGCACGGTGGTTGGGTTGTTTATGTCGGTGTGGTAGTGTTGGAAGAAATCCCCGATTTTAGCAGGCGATGGTTGATTGGAGTTGTAGGTAGAAGTGGATGTGGTGTGTGGTGTTGGAGCATGCGTTTGTATGGGGGGGTGGTGGCAGTGGCGACAATGTGTATGATAGTCATGGTGTCATTTTCGACGGTGGTGGTGGTGCATTTCTGTTATTGGTGGCGTCGATAGTGCATTTGTGTGGTGGTGTTATGTTGTTGGTGGGGACGGTGGTGGGATAGCGTTTATGACCAATTATTTGGTTAATTTGTGACCAAGTATTAGTGGTAGATCGGGATTGGGGTTGGGGTGTTGGTTTATGTGACCAACTATTTGGTTTATTGTACTACCCATTAAATTGTGACCTTAAAATTCGATAATTTGTGACCAATAAATTTGAAAATATGTGACCGATAGATAAATTGTGAGCTATAAAAAATTTTGATTTGTAACCTCGAAATAATACGTAACCAATAGATAATTTGTGGAATAGAGTGTGTTTGGTGCACATTAAAATGAGATAATGCATTTTTTTTTATATGATGTGATGAGAAATATGTGGTTGAAAAAGAAGGAAAAGTTATTGATGTCATGAAAAATATTATTTTATTGAAGAATGTGTGGTTAAAATTTAGTAGAAGAATGAGAATGAAAAAAATAATGTGGGACAAACAGAGGCATAATTATGTACACGTAACTATTAATTGTATAATTGTGAATTTATTATATTTAAATAATAATTATTTAATCTGAGACCAATTACTTTAATAACACGTGACCAATAACTAAGTTGTGATATATAATTATGTACATGTAACCATTAATTGTTTAATTGAGAATTTATTATATTTAAATAATAATTATTTTTAATTAATTAACTAGAGACCTAAGTTCTACATTTTTTAAATTTAATACCTGATTTTTACAATTGTTAAACTTAATGTCTGATTTGTGAACTCTTTCTTAAAAATTTTACTTGGAATTTTTTTCAAGGGCATAATTCTAAGCCCCCCATTTGGCCCCCATTATTTGCATTTTAATGTTTGGAATAGTATTTTTTAAAGAATATATGGTTAAAAAAATTGAATTTATGTGTAAAATTATTTTATTGAAAAATGTATGATTGATAAGAAGATAAAAAAAAATTATAATTTTTGTAGGACCAGAATCACACAATATTACTTCCAAGATATGAAATAATGAATTTGCAGATATTAAAAAGTGCAGAAAACTAAAGAATCAACACAAGAATTATTTCGGCCTAAGCTGTGACAATCAAGATTTTGTAAATATAGTGGAATCACAGATCACAAAGATCAAATAACACAGTGAAAACACAATAACAGAGATAAACTGATATGTTTCAACAGTTTCTCCTACAAGATCCTCCAAACACATACCCGTTCTTGATTTATCTCAGATTCCCAAGACCTTACAGGAGCCTTTGGACAAAAATTAGTCTCAAGGGGGTTCAAGTGTATGGTAGATCAAGGGAAAAACAAAAAACCTTAATTTCTGGAAAGATAACTTTACAGAAATTAAAAGATCTCACCAAGCGAGCCAAAAAAGGACTCCAGTATTATCCAATATGCTTTGAAGCAGTCTCGAAAAATTTCAGATCTGGAGTAGATCTTTCAACTCCTTCCAAGATCCAGGTATCACACTCCTCAGCAATGGCTCTGATACCACTATAAGGCCAGGATTACACAATATTATTTATCGCATTATGAAATAAACATATTTGTAGAGGGTAAAAAGTGCAGAAAATTAAGAAATCAACATAGGAATTATTTTCGGCATAAGCCCCGGAGGTTTAGCGGCCACATCCAATGCCTACATCCCTCGTTGAGCATCCAACAAGTTGGATTATGCTCGATTGCACTATACAACCCAAATTGGCAACAAAGGTTACAAATCGTTTAATCAATATATAGAGATAAAATCAGAACACTTATCTCTCAAGACACCAAAGGACGTATGAAGAATGACTAAGAAACTTCACTGGACTTCTCTAACTCACAGTAGAACCTTAGTTCCCACGGGTATACACATAGAATACCACAAACAGAGAGAGTAAACACTCAAGATTACAAGCCTCAAATCAAATATTTGAGCAGAAGAATCACGAAGCAGAAGAAAACCCTAAGAGAATCTCTCAACCCAAAATAGCAAAGAAGTGAAAAGTAAGTCTCAATTGAAATGAAGAGTCCAATCAATTTAAAAGAAGTCTTCCAGAACTTTCAGCCAATGGCCAGGATGATACCACGTGTCATCATCTTAATGAATGACAATTAGAAAAACGTTTATTCAAGGAACACGCCTTTTCTCTTTAAAATTCTGGTAGCACCATATTCAAACCAAGGGTTCGAATCCCACAATTTTAGCCCCTGTCTGGGAGGGCTTTTCATCTCTCCAAAATTGATTATTGTGCCGTTGCAATTGGACCGTTTCTCACAGAAAAGGCAGCCGCAATATCCAAATTGTTACCGTTGCTGGCTTAACGGGCAGAAAAGTGATTTTAATCCCAAATTTAATCGCAGCCAGACAAACTCTTAATGGAGGCCAAACATAGGTTAAATTTATAAATAATTTCAATGAATCAACACTTTTGTTACAAAAAAAAAAATGAAAAATATATTTTGCTGGAGCTTTAGAACTTTTCAAATCATACGATCTGTTAATTAAGAATTTTGCTGAATGTACAGAATTTTGATGCCAGAGGTCTTACAGAATACTCACATGAATGTAGGTCCCACCTGATTTAAATATTATTAAAAAAGTGGATCTCACAATGTTGTCTCTCCCCTGTATTCTTTCGTTTGTGTAGGACAAGGAATGCTTGTTAATTAATCTCGTATTTTAAGAACACTTTATTCGACTTTTTGACTAATAACATTTGTCATTTTTTAAAGCATTTCTTTAGACAAAGACTACTTAAATACATGTTTTGCATATTGGATCCACCACGTTTTGACACTTCTTCTCTGCCTTAGAGCATCTCCAAAATTTATAAAAAGCATCGTATACAAACATTTTTAAATGTAGAGAGTAATTTTTTTTATACACTCCGACAAATTCTCAATTTTGACTCTTTATTTTATTTTTTCCGACGAACATTTATTAACTTCTCCTCATATCATATTTAAAATAAATTTTTTTATATGTTATGACCATCAACTCAAATGTGATTTGAATTATTTAAATTGTAAAGTATTGAAATTTGAAACTCATTAAATGCAATAATTGTTAATTAAAAATAGAAAGTGAATATAACTCTCTAAATATAGAGAGTCGAATCACTCTTTATTTTAAAAAATTTAAAATAGAAAGTCTCTCGGAGCTTTCTTGAAACACATTTTTAAACATTAACTCTCTAAAATAGAGAGTATCTCGTGGTTAGAGAGTTTCTTGGAGATAGGATAATTCATTTATTACCAAAATTCAATATTGCAGTACAAAGAATAAGGGATTTTTTCTTATGAAACTAGACAATTAAAGGATTGCTAAAGAAATCAGGTCTCAGAACAACCAAGTACAACATTTTCTACACCTAAATAATGCCTAAATGCATATATCAGACAAGATAACTTGCCATATGCAATACTTGCAAATTTCACCAAAAACCACCATAAATGGTAGGTTTAAACAAAGATAGTTCATAATTCCACATAACTATACATGCCAACTTGAGCTCTCTGAGTGTCTCGGCCGGTACCCATAACCAACATGCCTGAAAAGATATACGCAATCAGCAAATAATGACAGACAAATCAAATAAAAGAGCTCAATGCAAAAGGGAATGAAACCTGTCAAATGTTCAATCTATTTCTGGCCCTTCTTCAGCAAAACGCCAAACTTCTTCAGCATGTTGCCATTTTTCTTCTTGGGTGAGTCATCTTCTGTATCTTCAGAATAGGGTAAACCCAATTTTCCACCAATTGTGTGGTAGTCAAAAGAACCCGTACTCTTAACATATTTGCCATTATTACCTGTTGAAGTAAATTTAAACAAATAAATGTGTCCCTTCTATAGGGCTTAACATTGAGCACATGATCTAATATGATATTAAAGTAGACAAAGGTCTCGATCTCGAGTCTCAACACAACTGATTTTTGATGATTGTTCACATGTCAAGCCTTTAATAAAATATATAAATCTAGCCTGCAAGTGGTATATGATGTGTTGAATACACGATTTTAAAAAATAGAAGTGTCCCATCTCTACCGGATTAAGAATTTAAAACAATGTAATTCAACATTACCAGTTGAGAGCATTGAAGCAGCTGCCTCAGCTGCCTTCCTCCACTGGTCCGCTTGCACCTTCAATCTCCTCAGTTCAGCTTCCATCTCTGAATTTGCAACCTGTGCTGCATCGAGCTGCTCAGCAACACGTGCTGCTTTCCCACTACTTTTATCTGCTTCGTCAGTTAAATATCCAAGCTTCGTTAAGGCCTCTCGCTCTGCAGCGCGTGCTTCTTCTGCCACAACAAGAGCCTTATCATTTGCTTTGCCTCTTTCTACTTCAGTTTTCATGATTTCAGACTTCAGCATCTCATTTTCCTCTGCTATGCTCTGCAACTGTGTCTCCTTGTCCAATAAACTTGTTTTCATGTCTGCTAAAACTGACTCTGATTTTTTCAGTTCCATTTGAAGTTCAGTTTCTTTTTCTGTTGGCTGGTCTTCCTCCTCCAGATTTGTTCCTTTTTTCTCGAACGAAATACTTTGCAGTGCATTTTCTTTTTCGATCAGCTTTGCCTTCAGTTCCTCAATGTCAGCTCTAGATACTTTTAGCTTTGTCTCTAGTTCAGCTTCTCTTTCACTTGAGTCTGCTTTTACTCGCTCCACAACTTCATAAGCACTCCTAATCTGCAACGTGCTCTGAATATAGTCTTCCTGATATCTTCTTTCAGCAGCCTCTAGTGCAGCTTTAAGTTGACTTGCTTCCAGTTTCAAATCAGTAAGTTCAGTTTTCAGCAGCTCTGATTCATTAGATTCTCCGTCCACAGAAGAGATGTAATCAGTGCTTGGATGATCTGCTATCTTGTTGTTGTTGCCTAGATCAGCCCGGAGTTCGCCAACAAGTTCCTCCAGTGAATTCACTCTATTCTTTGATTGCTCTAACTCGAATACCAAAGATTTGTATGATTCCACAGCATTGACATGTTCAGAACGTACTGTTTCCTCAGTTGTCTTCACCACTTCCAGCTGCATTTGGGCTCTAGTAAGTTCTTCAAATACCTGAGCTTCCGATTCTTTGCTATTACTTAGCTGGCTTTTCAATTTCTCAATAAACTCAAGATTCCTAGCGAGTTCCATTCTCAAGTTCTGAACTTCAGAATGAGCTGACTCTGCACGTCTAGCCTGGGCAGCTTCTGCTTCAGCCACCCTGTCCAGCTGAATCTTAAGCCTCTGTATGTCGTGCAATGCAGAAGCCAAAGCGGCCGAGTCCATCAAGTGCTGCTTCTGGACAGCCTCCAATTCAGACTGCCATGCTCTGTCTCGGTCTTGAGAGATCTTGCGCAATTCTTGGATACGAGAGTCCTCGCAATCGGAAAGCTCAACCAGCTGCTTCTCAGTCTCCTCGAGTTTTGATGCCATGACTGCAAGTTGCTTCTTAGCTTCCTCTGCCTCCTGCTGAACCCTCCTCTTCCAAGATTCAGATGAGTTCAGCTGATCCTTTGACTTGCTCAGTTCCTCTTGGAGCTGAGCAAGCTGGCTTTCCAATTCAGAGACTCGGTTTGGTCGCTTCTGAAAGTTTACAGGAAAAGGAGGGGTGTCAAAGACGGACAAAGAGCAGCTCACTGTAACTTTCAGATTAATAACAGAACACATGGGATTTTAAGGATTTAAGATGGACGCAAGGAAGGTTGATCAAGAATTTGTTGTTACCCTATTAAAAATAATAGAATGACACACAAATCACTCAAACCTAGGTGGGAAAATAAAGTAAAATGCATGAAGAGCACGTATTAGAAAAGAAAAAGTAATGCTGGAAGCCTACTAAAATGGCTAGATTGTATTGTGAGGAAAATTCTTAAGATAATTATTTATACACACTTCACTTATTTAATTTATCATATTTATTATTTTCCTCTCACAAGTCTTCCAAAATATGAACATGTTAAACTTAAATTGAAATGACAACACAGTCAACCCATGTGCACCCAAATTATTGAAGAAGTTACACCACCTGTAATATCAAGAAGCAATATTTCAATGCTTCCATTTGATGAACTAAAAGTTTATTTCAGCTTAACTAATAATTTGATGAACTAAAAGTTTATTTCAGCTTAACTAATAATTAACCTATCTAGATATTTCAAAGCTTCCATTTGATAAATGTACAGTTTCTTTCTGCCTAACTGATACTTAACCTAGAAATTAGACTCACAAGTCTAGTACATGGTTTTACCATCTGAAAAATATTTTTAGGTATATTTGAGATTTTTCTTCCTGTCGTTTCAATTGATAACTGACAAATGTCGAGAGGGTTTTGCTCAAATATACCTCAGCCACAGGAGTCCGCGGTGATCGACGAACGACAACCTTGGAACTTCGATCTTTTGGAGTTTTGCTTGCTGGATTTGGAGATGAAACAGGATCAGAATCAGATCCTGGAGTTTTGAGCTTCCGGGCTGCCCGGGGTGTGGCAGAAGACACCTTGTGAGGCACATCCAGGGATGCAGGTCTACACTCAAAATGGATACAACAATGATAAGATAAATGAGACACAACATGTGAAACTAAATATAGGCCACTGAACAATTTCTAAGGAAGCCAATTACCGATTTTGCTTAATGGCACGTAAAAACTAGGCACAAATCAGTTGGGTTAGATAGAAAATCGGAGAACAGTATATTTATGTTTCCAAAAAGATGGAACCATTGACTCTTCATCCAGGCATCAAATCATTTAATGAAATTAACTCTATCTCTAACAGAGAATATTAACATCAACAGTCCAACACATATCACCATGTTCTTAACACCGATACACATTGGTCCCCAGAAAGCATTTTTAGCAACTAAGATAGTATCACCAGCAAGCATATATGCTTCACAGTGAATATGATTGCACAGCAGGCATATTTACCCACATCCTAAGTAGGCAAGATTTTTAGATCCGATATGATGGAATTTCAAAGATAGACTAACAAAGGTAGAACCCGAATTCGAATCCCACAAACAGAAAACAAACTCATATTTGACGATTACCTTGCTTTTGGTGTTTGCATACTTTATCCGTTCAGTAGTGAATGAAGAATATGGAAAACTAAATCTTTTCACCTTCAAAGGCCCACCTGACCCACAGCACCTGCAATAGTTCAGAGGAATTCTTGGCTAAGAAAGAACTTTTGCTACAAACATATACACAAATCAGACGAGACAAATAAAAAGTTCAAGGAAATTAACCTTTAAGCGAATTCAATTGGAAAAACCAAACAGAAAATACATACAAGCAATACAATCCCTTCAAAGAAACTCCAGAGAAACAACCTCCACTTCCACCAACCAAACAAACAAACAAAAGGCAAAAAGAAAAAGGTTGCTGTCAAGGGAAAATACATATCATTACCCAAATTGTTCTTTGCTTTCTTTTTCTTTTGCTTCCATTTTACTTCTTGCTTACATTATATAGCAACATCATTCAGACAACACCATAAACAAAAATATTACATTTATAGCCCAGATTTTCAGTAGAAGTTGTAAGAGCTAAGAGAATTCTCACCAGTCACCTTGAATGTTCAATGTTCAATGTGCAGAACAGGGTTTATTATTATTATTATTATTATTATTATTATTATTATTATTATATATTCTACTGTCAGTTATAATGTATAAATCAAACCAACTGTACAATTAACAAAATATCTGTCCCCACCTTAAACTTGTTCAAATTTCCCTTTAAAGTATTCGGCACCCTAAACAAGAATTCTTAAATCTTTTCACCAATAAGCAAAATATACGTAGAGAAATGCACAGGCAGATCCAAAAGCATCTCATTGAACCATAATAGCACGAGGAGAAAGAGAAAATAATGGCCACATTCAAATAATACAGGAAAAACTAACAAAGGTCTCGTCTCAAAATTTAGATCTCAAGAACTATAATAAATCCAAAGGGAAAACTAAACAAAGAAAGCTCTGTTAACACACAAATACATGTTTATATAATGATAATAATGGCATCCACAACTCGAACTTTGAAGATTAAAACCAACCCACATTGTAAAACAAACTCAAAAATTCCACACCGGCTGAGAGCTAAAATAAAAGAAAGAAAACACCAGCCCACAAGAAAAAGCCATGCTCCCAGGCCTAGCAATTACAAGCAGATCGTACGGAACCCACTAAAATTGGTAGTTCTTTTTTAGTATGCAGAAAAAGAACACAAGCAAATTAGCAACGTTCAAAGATACAAGAACAGTCTGAAATTACCAAAATTTCCTAAAAAAATGAAACTTGTTCCTTTTTTTTTCACCCTCTTTTGGCAGTGAAAATGGAATCAGTCTTTTTACTGTTGGAAGAGCAGCTTCTATACAATTTCCAAGAATGGAAAAGGGTGAAGAAAACCCTAGTCTTGGAAGATGCAGAAGTTTAGGAGAGAGAAGATACTGTATAGAAAGAGGGTGTGTTATGCAGTGGTTAGTTCTGTAGCATGAACTGAGGCTGAGGGTGGTGCTTTTGCTCTGCACTTCCCGAGTCAGTTTCTCTCTCTTCTCATTTGCGGGAGACTCGATTTTGAGATTTTTATACCCACGCCCCACACTCACGCGCTTGTGCACGTTGCAATTAATTTTCATCGAGCACCCTTGAACTATGAGAAAATACCATTTTGTCATTCGAGTTAAGATTTCAAAATTTTAGCCCCGTGTTTGATAGAGATTAAAATCAGATTTTTAATATTTTTTTATAAAAGTTGATGAAACATGGTTTTGAATCTTATAAAATGTGTCATTAAAATTAGTTGTTGATTTTGACTTAAGTTAAAATCTGAATTTTAAATTTCAACCTAATAGGGGTTTAATCAGTTTGACTAAGTTTAAACGTAAGTAAAGTTTGTTCTCAAATATATACAGATAACTTAATATATTCTAAAGTTAGTTTTTATCTTACTGTACTTATTTTCAATTTTCTATTAATAAATAGAATATTTGATCATTCTGATTATGAAAGTTAATAGTTTTTATTATCTTTAGAGCATCGTTAGTTAAGCCTAATGAATAAGTAATGAAAATTTTATTTTCTAATTGGCTTTCCCGATGTCTTCTTTCCTAACCAATGATTTGCTACGCTTGATTGTTCTCGTTCAGTTGAGAAAAGAAGTTGACTGATAACAGATTGTCCACCGAATTTCCTTTTGAAAGGCAATGCAATCATTAGAGCACACTATAGTTCTAAGTGAAGAAAAGTCGACATCGAGGTACCAAACCTTCTCGTATTTGGATAACATATGTTTAACTTTTAAGCTGAAAGAGCTTTGAAAAGTAAAGTAACTTTTATTTGTGCAAAAGCGGAACTTAATTTTTTATTTCTAAACAAAATTAAAGCCATGAAAAAATAGTTGGTAAATAAAAATCAAAACTGGCATAATTCGCAAAATTAGAAGCATTTGCACAATTTGCTTTGGATCTCGATAAACCTACACAGAATTAATTGGCAAGAGATCACGTTGACAAAACTTTTTTCTTACCTTAATTATTGGATTAATAGCGAAAAAAACCCCTAAAAAGGTTCCCAATTGCGATATATTCTCTACCTATTGAAAATCGCAGGGAAATCTCCCTATTTGAAACATTTTGTGCGAAATACACTACTACCGTTAAATTTTCCGTTGAGAACAGGAAAAATGCCAAAATTTAAAAGTAATAATTACATTTTTAGTATCTAAACTTTTTATTATTTTACAAATTGTATCAATTTTTTTTTATGTATCACCTACCATCCTAAACATTTGAAACTTTATTTGGAATGAGAAGAAGAAATGAAACTTTAGGCCATTGGATTCCACCACCAAGAGCCTCGTCTCACTCTTCTCTACAGCCTCCAACCAATCGTCGGCCATGAAACAACAAGAATCAGCAAAAATTACAGCCCAAAAACCCAATGTCGTGCACCCCTCTTCTGCTAGATGCCCATGGTCGCACACCACCACCTATTGATAGCCCTCATCCAGACGATCAGGATTATGACCTAACATTAATTAATAATGCACCATTTCGTTCTAATGATGATCAAACTTATCCGGCAATCACGAACTCGAATTTCCCTGATTCAATTCGTGTTTCACACGACATTGAATCAACAAATTGGCATCAGTTGAGTCTTAATTAGGTCCCTTCAACCATAGGTAACATTCCAATTTCATCAATTGCTCCAGAAATCGTCCCAATTTCATATTCAAAGTTTGCCCCCCTTCTTGCACGAACGAACGACAACTCCCCCATTTCAATTAGCCAATATACTGTGCTCCAATCCACCAATTCAACCATGGGCAATTCAATTCAGTGACATACAACATTGGGACATGATCCAATTGATCCATAGAGAGAGGAGTATAAATGGAGGAAGAATTTTGTAGATTTTTTGTTTAGTTTGGGGTGGGATGTGGTGGGGGTGAGAGTGGGGTGGGAAATAAGTTTTAAAGGTTTGAGAATATAGGTGATACAAATAAAAGATTTTGAAGTAATTTGTAAAAAGGGTATTAAAAAAAAAAAAAAAAAAAGTTTATGATCACAATTGTAATTATTCATTTTTAATTTTTACAATTTTTGCTGTTTTTAACTGTAAAATTAACGGAATGAACGATCAGGGATATTTCACACAACATGTTTCAAATATGAGAGTTTTCTGTGATTTTCAATATGTATGGGACATATCGCAATTAGAAATGTTTTAGGGGTTTTTTTTTGGCTATTAATCCTTAATTATTCATTGAAATACAAATTTACAATGTTTTTATAAATTCAATCAAAATTCAACATTAATTTTAATCACAATCTCATAACTACTACCGATTATTATTATTATTCAGACATTTCGTTGATACATTACTATTCATTTTCATAAACTATTTATCAAATAGCCAAATGGAGGCTATAAAAAAGAAAAAAAAATATTACTGACTTTTAAGCTTTAAGTAACTATTACCATCATATTAAATTAAGTAAAACTTCTATTAATAAACAATAAAACGAATATATTTATGAATAAATATAGTTTAAGCTTAGCCAAACACGAATTCATGATAAATTTAAAATAAGAACTCATTACGAAAAAGATAATAACATTTCATACAACTACAATACTTGAATGGTATTTTTCCTATGGTTGGAGTATAGACAGTAAAATAATAATAATATTAATAAATTAAATTAAATTAATTCAGTTTTCAAACTTGAGGAGTTTGGTGGGTCTGGTTGGTGAACGGTGAATCAGATCCAGTGCAACAATTGCTAGTCCAATATTTAAATAGTGATTTTTTGGAAAATATGTTGTTAAAAAGTAAGGAAGTTTTTTTTTTTTTAATTTACGTGTAGAATATGTTATTATATAAATATATTGTTAAAAATGAGTATGAAAAATAAATAATTATGTTTTAATGAGAGTCAAACATGGACTTAATTTGTTTGTATTTGCTTGTTTCATAGTCAAAAGACCTATTGGAATGAGCCATAATATAATTTCCCGATCCTTGCTAAAAATAAATTAACATAGAGAGCGACTAGAATTCACTTTAAGAATAGGGATTGATAAAAGGAAATCCCTATGCAGCAGTTGATGATTTTCAACCTAACAGGGACAGACAGAGGCATTGACATATCAAATTTGTCTCGTAATAAATATAGTTTAAGCTTAGCCAAACACGAATTCATGATAAATTTAAAATAAGAACTCATTACGAAAAAGATAATAACATTTCATACAACTACAATACTTGAATGGTATTTTTCCTATGGTTGGAGTATAGACAGTAAAAATTATCCCAGATACTGGGTTAATTGTAAAATAATAATAATATTAATAAATTAAATTAAATTAATTCAGTTTTCAAACTTGAGGAGTTTGGTGGGTCTGGTTGGTGAATGGTGAATCAGATCCAGTGCAACAATTGCTAGTCCAATATTTAAATAGTGATTTTTTGGGAAATATGTTGTTAAAAAGTAAGGATTTTTTTTTTTTTTTTTTAAATTTACGTGTAGAATATGTTATTATGTAAATATATAGTTAAAAATGAATATAAAAATAAAGAATTTTATTTTAATGAGAGTCAAACATGGACTTAATTTGTTTGTATTTGCTTGTTTCATAGTCAGAAGACCTATTGGACTGAGCCATAATATAATTTCTCGATCCTTGCTAAAAAATAAATTAACATAGAGAGCGACTAGAGTTCACTTTAAGAATAGGGATTGATAAAAGGAAATCTCTATGCAGCAGGATGCCATATAGGAGGAATGCAACAGTTTAACGTCATTCGAGCTGATCTCGAGCAACGTGTTAGCAGAAATGGAAGAAAGTGTCTAGTCTAGAATACCATCTTTAATAAAGAGAGTTTCGATCCCCCGAACAGTACAAGATAGCTACCACCTATCATACGGCTTTCTAACTAAAAAAACCTTTATAAACTTGACAATTCTCAAAAAATTACAGAAGCTTTCATCTTCATATAAAATATTATATGTAGCAACTATATGTTGTTTTATTTTCCTGTACTCTCAATAAATTTTGACAGCTCACAACATGTCAAGTTTTTATTTGAGGACAACATATTTGAATATCATTTTGCTGGTCAATAGCTTTCTACCCCTTTTTAGTTTTTTAGATAGAACACCAAGGGACAAATTTTGTTTTTGGTTTATTCATTTTCAAAAATAATTACAGAAATTGGTATGGTGGGAGGATCTATCTCTAAAATAATCATGCCTGCATTACAGGGGATTTTTTTTACAGACATTTTACAAACAAAACACATGTGGTAGAGTCCGTACATTTTTTTTTAATACACATGGGGCCCGCCCCTTGTGAGGGTCGGTAAGACCCCTGTGAATAAATCCCTGTACATGGGGATTTATTCATCTCTAGAATCCATGCCGATGGGGAATGAGCATTTAGTGCTAGTCCCAGTGGACCAAGTGGTCCATAGAGTACAACATGAAAAGTAAATACTGTCTGCACTGCCCATGTACAACTTTATTATGCACAGGACCGATATACTTTAATTTTGCAATTTCATCTTTATACAAGAATAATGTCACGTTTGGCACGCCAGATGAGAATGACACAAGGGAGTAGAGACAATAACCACAACAAATTTTACAATCTTGACATACATCGGATTCGTTTGACAGAGTTTTTGTTTTTACTTCTATTTTTAATAAAAGAAGCTTATCGATGAAGTTATTTTAGACATAGATAGAACACCAAGGGACAAATTTTGTTTTTGGTTTATTCATTTTCAAAAATAATTACAGAAATTGGTATGGTGGGAGGATCTATCTCTAAAATAATCATGTCTGTATTACAGGGGATTTTTTTACAGACAAAATACATGTGGTGGGATCCGTACAATTTTTTTTAATACACATAGGGCCCGCCCCTTGTGAGGGGTCGGTAAGACCCCCTGTGAATAAATCCCTGTACATGGGGATTTATTCATCTCTAGAATCCATGCCGATGGGGAATGAGCATTTAGTAATAGTCCCAGTGGACCAAGTGGTCCATAGAGTACAACATGAAAAGTAAATACTGTCTGCACTGCCCATGTACAACTTTATTATGCACAGGACCGATAAACTTTAATTTTGCAATTTCATCTTTATACAAGAATAATGTCACGTTTGGCATGCCAGATGAGAATGACACAAGGGAGGAGAGACAATAACCACAACAAATTTTACAATCTTGACATACATCGGATTCGTTTGACAGAGTTTTTGTATTTACTTCTGTTTTTAATAAAAGAAACTTATCGATGAAGTTATTTTAGACATTTTTAAATCCAAACATGTTTAGTCGCAACTTTTATGCCTAATGAATGTAGTACTCAAAAATGCTGAATGACAGTCCCCTCACATGTGGTGGGGCCCGTAATTTTTAAAATTGTGGGCCTCACACCCTATGTGAGGGGGCTGTGAAAGAAGATGTACACCATGTAATACAATTTTTGATAACCTCTATTTTCGCTGTAAAAAGTGCCACAAAAAGGCAATTGTTCTATCTTTTTTAGAAAAGTTCGACAAAAAGTAGGGAGAATACATCCATAATTGTTGATTTTATGCAACTTAAAGAAGCGTCTCTCCAGTCAAATGTGTTAGTATACTATTTAGTAGACTTGATGGATGACATGACACTTGAAATTATTGAACGTTTAGTGAAATTCATAAAGTATATTAATTTTTAAACAATAAAGATGTATTTGATTGTCATTATTTTTATGAAAAATGTCATTTTCATCGTACTTTGGAGATATTTGATTGACATTTATTTTCTTGGAAAATATTTTTCAAACATTGGTCACATTTCCTCGAAAACAAGAAAAATATTTTTTAATAGGCTTAGATATTTATCTTCAAAGCAATTCACGCTTTCCAAAAGATTCAACTTTATGAAGAAGTACAATATTTTCAAAGTTGAAAACTAAATTAATCAAACACATTTAATTGACCATTGTTGAGATTTGAGGGTCCATCTTAAAAGATCAACCTTATTAAGAGGAGTAATCCAAGATCTTTATTAATTGGTCTGTGTCTACATCTTTATTCGATGTGAGATTATATCCCTTAACACGCCCCCGCAAGATAGTGGCTCGTTTGATATCTCAACATCATTTATCGATGTGGGATATATATCCCTTAACACGCCCCCGCAAGATGGTGGCTCATTTGAGCAGACCAATCTTGAAATCCACATGCTCATTTTAGAGTCTTAACGGGATCGAATCGCTCGTTGAAACATAATGGGCTCTGATACCATGTTAAGATTTGAGAGTCCATCTTAAAAGATCAACCTTATTAAGAGGAGTAGTCCAAGATCTTTATTAATTGGTCTGTGTCTACATCTTTATTCGATGTGGGATTATATCCCTTAACAACCATTTTCATGTTGTTTCCATTTAAGTTTCATGCTTATAATCAAACACGTTCTAAGTGACTAACATGTATGTCATCGCCATGTTAGTCTTGTGGAAATTACCTTTCGCAAAGAGTTCATGTAGCACTCCTTGGATTCAGGTCGATTGCACTTCATGATGCCAATCTGTTGACCTCCGAATCCACATAGGCATCAACAAATCCAAACTTATTTCTCATTCACACGTACATTATATGCACACTTGGATATGTACGTTTGAGATACAATCCACCGCTCCATAGGGGAAGGTACAACAATCGTATGCACCCCAATGTCTTGATCAAATTACAAACTATTTGGGTGTGGAAAAAAACATGAAAGATGAAGTCCGTCAGGTATAGATTATACCATAAAGATTACCTTTCAAACAAGGCCCTTGCATGTTTGATACATTGCTTCATCTCAACAATTCATATGTAGAGCCCAACGATTTTAGAATCATGCTGTGTGTACAAATTAGGTTAACAAACTTGATTTACTATGCGTGCAATATCTAAACCAATTATTTGAAAAAGAAAAATGCTATTCATCCCCAGTGGGGATGAATCCCCAGTCTATGTGACTGCATGTGAGTGGTTAAATGATAGGTGAAATTAAATGACTTATTTAAATTCACCTATCATTTAAAGTCACATTAGTCGCCACATAGACTGGGGCTCAACCCCAGTGGGGGATGAATAGCAAAACTCTTTGAAAAATGGTTTTTGAAATCGATGAAAATAAATGGTTTAAATATTATCAACGCTTAGTTTATAAACAAAGTTTGTACTACCAGATTAATTCATGATTTTACTTGCTATGAAAGGTCCGTGACCTTCTACTCATTGTCCTAGGCAGATCAACAAGAATGTCACTGCAAGTTGTCATCAATTATTTCGCTCGTTGTTCAAGAGATTACAACTTAAGGCAGCAAGATTGGACCTCAACCACCTGTACATAAGCAGCCCATTTAGTGTGACCATCAGTTTAGGTCACTTCTCGACGTCTCAGAGAGATGATGCGACGCAACTGCTGGGGGTTGCATTGCCTCGAAAGCATATGGCAAGGCATTGGACTCTGCTCCTAACGCGTCGGACGATAGGACTGAGGCGATGGGAGGAGGACAATCAGAACAGAAAGGTATAAATATATTTTAAGCTAGCTTAATTTTTTACCAGAAAATAGGTCAGCCCTCGAATCTCATAATAATTTATGTTCCTGAAAGCATCCAAATGTACAAATTTCACTAGAATATAGCTATTTTTGAGTGCACAAATATAACAATGCAGTCTGCAACTGTGATGATCTCCTCAAGCAGGACGAAGATGCCTATAATTGCTAGTCAGTGCCTCTCA
Source organism: Fraxinus baroniana (assembly GCA_903798355.1). Classification (NCBI taxonomy): domain Eukaryota; kingdom Viridiplantae; phylum Streptophyta; class Magnoliopsida; order Lamiales; family Oleaceae; genus Fraxinus; species Fraxinus baroniana. Next base: position 1,253 of record CAIGRO010219522.1, on the reverse strand, counting down.
TTGGGGCCATCATATGCTGAGCTGATGACTGGACATCAAACCGGAAAATAAATGAAAACAGTTAAGAATCAGATCCAACCACTATATGGATAAGAGATTCAAGTAACCTGCAGAGAATTAAACTTTGAAGCAAGTAGGTGTCTCTACTTCGCGATAAGTTGATAAACAGCAATTGCACAGCAACAATTAGATACTTGGAATCAAAGAGTACGTTCAAGGAGCACATTTTGCAATTGCGATGAATAATAAACCAGAATCAAAGCACTGAAACACAGCTCAAACTCTAAATCACAAATTATAGAAAGGTTAATCACTTAATTAAAGCGTAGCTTTTAGCAATACTAGAGGTGTCCAAAAGTCTCAACCCGAACCAGACCGAACCGAACAGTTCTTCATGAGTTAAATACCCGAACGGGTACCCGAATCAAGAACCGATGGGTTTGAGTCGAGTCTCGGGTCTAAATCAAGAACCGAAACTTAAAAGAGTTTTTTAGCATGGCAAGTCAATCAGTTGATCATTAAATCAAATAGTAAGTATTACAAATACTTAAAAATGTTTTATTTTTATAATTTATATTTCATTTTCTTTATGCAAGTAGGCTGCTTGAAGCATAACTTCGTTCATCCACAGAGATGAAGGCGATAAGTTGATAAACAGCAATTGCACAGCAACAATTAGATATTTGGAATCAAAAAGTACGTTCAAGGAGCACATTTTGCAATTATGGTGAATAATAAACCAGAATCAAAGCACTGAAACACAGCTCAAACTCTAAATCACAAATTACAGAAAGGTTAATCACTTAATTTAAAGCGTAGCATTCAGCAATACTAGGGGTGTCCAAAAGTCCCGAACCCGAACCAAACAGTTTTTCATAAGTTAAATACCCGAACGGGTACTCGAATCGAAAACCGATGGGTTGGGTTTGGGTTGGGTCTCGGGTCTAGATCAAGAACCGAATAAGAACCGAAACTTAAAAGAATGTTTTAGCATGACAAATCAATCAGTTGATCATTAAATCAAATAGTTTGTAAGTATTATAAATACTTAAAAATGTTTTATTTTTATAATTTATAATTTATATTTCATTTTTTTTTATGCAGGTAAGCTGCTTGAAGCAAATGAATTATTGATATGGATCATCAACATTTTAATATTAATATCTACTTTTTGGTATTTGTATACATTGAATTAATGTTATTCGACAACTAGTTATTTATATATTTTTGAATTGGGCTATGTTAATTTGTAA
>CAIGRO010219504.1:0-12357 GCA_903798355.1 Fraxinus baroniana | reverse complement strand
GCGCTGAGCCCTAACTGCCCCCCTTGCCACTGGGAGATTTGCCCTGGGGGCAATACACATAAATACTAATTGGATGGGGGGGGGGGGATTTGAGCCGGCAAGAGTGAAGCAAAGAAAAAGATAGAGAGAAAAGGGTGATTAAATGGGTAGGTGTGGATATGAATGTGGAGAAGATTTTGGATTTGATGAAATAGGTAGGTGTCGATTTGAATGTGGAGACTATTGTCAAATTTGCGATTTAGCTTCTCAATGTTCAAACTTCAACTATTTTGGTTCATTAAGTTCCAATTAAAATGAAAAAAGTCCTTCAGTGATCATTACTAAAATCGGATGATAATTCAGTGACCGTTTGTGAAATTAACCCTTTATTTAATTATTTTATGTGAGGATTCTAAACTCACAATCTCCCCCCTTTTTAAATTAATTAAAATTGGTCAAATGAGATCAAATTTTTATTTTTTGGTCTGTTAACAGTGAAATTGATAGATTATGTCGATTTGTCCTTCTATTGCAACGAAATAAAAGATTTAGAATTGTGGGTGGCACAAATGAAAAAATTGAGTATTATTCGTAAAAAATGAAAGGTTTAGAATCACAGCTGCAACTATCTCTTTTTATACTCGATATGTTTACTGGATTTAACACCTAAACTAAAGGAATTGGACGATAACGGGTGTTTTGCTAGGTTTAGACCATCTAGAAGGATTTTCACAATAAGGGCAAATGTCAGGGGAGGGTGCGCCATAACCACTTTTTTATAATAAAAGGTAAAATTATGAATATTGAATTTTTCTTTTTTATTTGTGTGATCTGCTAAAAAGTTATATCATATATTATCGTAATAGTAAGAAATCCTTTAAAATCGGTCGAGTCCATAGAAATCTTATCAATTCTACAAAATTCTATTAAAATTAATAAAATTTATGAGAATTCATAAATCTCAAAATCCATTGAGAGTTAAAGACACCTACCTAGTATACCATATCTCAACCTTTGTTATGTGAATACTAGAGATATCCCTCATGTTTAAAAAAATTGCACCAACCTTCATGATTTATAATTTTGAGCATCGCATATTTTAACTATTTTATGAGTCATATATATTCTAAAATAATTTTTAGATACCTAAAATGCTCCTATGAAGAAAAAGATGAAAAAACTTTCAAGTTAATTGAGATTAATTTGTTCAAAGTAAACTACAAGAATATAAATTAAGATGTTATACATAGAGCTTGTTTGAAAAAGTTCAAATCTAAATCATATAAAATTATCTTATTTTATTTATGAGTTATGTTGGTTTTTTGTATATACATTTTATATGGATTACGGTGTGGAAGTGTTATGAAATTTTTGTAATAAGAATTATATGATAAATAAGAATGATATTCGAACAATCATGTATTCTATTTATTGAGTAATAATTAAGTATTATTAAAAAGTATACAATGACTCTATATTTAAAGGCACGATTATTTCCTACTTCTACTAACAATAGGAAACTAAAATAAGGAAACTAATAAAATCATTATCTAATTAAAAATCATATTATAAAGAAGAAATAAGAATAAAAAGATAAAATTTGTTAGAATTAGAAAACATAAATCACAATTGTAGTAGGAAACTACTAATTATAATCTATATACTATATCAACCCTATCCATTTGAATAAAACACGTCCTCGAGTTTTCTAGAAAAAAAATCAATCAATCGGGAGGAAAGTATTCAAAAATTTCTGTCAATACTAATATTGAAAAAAATTCAATATCTTGATGTGAATTTTTCAAAGTCAATTTTGTTCATATTATGCTTGTTATATTTTATTCACGGATAATTTATACATGACATTCCTTCATAAATGAAGTATGATTCACTTTCTCATCAATGAGTTCGCTTTCGACATAGACCACTGGTGATATTTTCAATTCCTTATACTTTTCATCTTTTGCTATTATGTTTAGTGATACTTTGTTCAAAACAAAAGAATCGGAATGCGGACTCAAATCCTTTTTGTCCAAGTTTTCCTTATTCTTATGCAATTTTTCGACTCTTAAGCTGTATAAAAGGTTGATAAAAATTTTATTCTCAATTTGACAATCTTCACCTTTGACTCATTCGTGATTGAAAAGTTTAATTTCTTCCTCTCCTGTTGGACACTCTGACCTCCAACTTGTTCATCTTTGGAGTGCAGCTCGATCTTGGGATTTTCATATGTAATTTCACCGGAGCATTTTTCACCTTTACGCTTACTTCCATTGTCAACTTTCATGTATAGGAGATAATCGGGTTTCGAGTTTTGAACTTTCACATGCTTTTCTTTTTCTATTGTAGTATCATTAACGGTAAATTCTTGATCATCTTGAATTACATCTTTTTTAACCTCAGCATCTGCCTTATGGATCCTTTTTATCTTTGTTTACACTAGTACTCACAAATCGCTCATCGCATGTTACCAAAACAATCTTCTTATCATACCACCTAAACACATATCTATTATCTCGACCTATTAAGTGGCATCTACATCATAGTACAGTGGTTGTTCCCAAAGTGTATGAATCGTCCATCTCTATCACGTCACATATAATCTCATCTTTTTAGTACTTACAGCAGAAAGTAAAATTTTACATACCTCTATATTGTGAATTTTTTGCACTTGTGAAACTTAATAACAAGATGCATAATTTTCAATTTTCAAATTTAAAGCGTTCACCAATGCTTTGGACACCAAGTTCTCACTACTCTCATGATTTGTTATCACCTTGCATACTTTATTGTTGATGGTGTATCATGTTCTAAAAATCTTCTCGTACTTTAAATCAGACTCTTTTATATATTCTCGATAAAGTTTCATACAATTCTTAATAACTTTTGTGTATTCAAACTTAGTTAGGACTTGAGGAAACTCTCTAGCCACTTGTTGTCGTGTTTTAAGTTTGTTGGATCAACAAATATTCATAACAGTTTAAGTTTGCAAATTCTTGTTAACTTATTTTTTCATGGGCTCGCGATTCCTTTCAAGGCTCAACGCAGTCAGCGTCTGTGTGATTTGTTTCATCGATCCGTTAATTCGTTATTCAAGTTTGTCGAGCCTCCATTCGTAGTCAACGGTTCGACTGCCATCAAGACCATCATCAACCATCAGATTGAGATAATTTCCTTGCTATGATGCCACTTTTGGTGCGAAAGCGTTATGAAATTCTGTAATAAGTATTATGTAATAAATAAGAATGATATTTGAACAATTATGTCTTGTATATATTGAATAATAATTGATTGTCATAAAAAAGTATACAATGCATCTATATTTAAAAGAAAAATTATTTCTCACTTCTACTAACAACAAGAAACTAAAATAAGGAAACTAATAAAATCCTAATCTAATTAGAAATCATATTATCAATAAAGAAAAAAATCATATTCTAAACAATAAATAAGAATAAAAAGATAAAATTTATTAGAACTAGAAAAAATAAATCACAATTGTAGTAGAAAACTACTAATCATGATTATGTACTGCATTAAATTATATATCTAGAATTAAATATCAAATGACAATTTGGGATATTTTGATGTTATTTTGAAATTATTAATATATCATATTAAAATAATATTTTATTATAAAATGCGATTATTATTTAATAATATTTTTTGAAAATATATAATGTTTTAATGAACTAATTTATGCTTTTTATCTAAATTTTATTTGAATTGTTAAAAGTATATGTTTATTTTACATCTTGTTTTAGTTTATAAATATAATTTAATTGATAAGTTTGCATGTGTACTTTTATGATTTATATCTTATTTTGGTTTATAATTATGAATTTAATTATAATTTTGCATTTATTAATATCTGTGTTTACATGATCAATATAATTAATTTAAAAACTTTAATCAATTATTAACAAATTCTTCAACAAATTTTAGGTTTAAATTTCCACTGACTTACATATTGAGAATTGTGTATTCACAAAGTTTTTATGTAATATTTATTATTAAAGGGTACAAATTAAATTACAACTAATTTTGAAAATCTTATCTTTATTCCCAAGAATATTTTAAGCATATCATCCTCATTTTACATGATATATGGTTCAAGAAATGATTATGAATTTATGTGATACTTTATACTAATGGGATGTTCTCAACTGAAATTTTGATCATTTTTAAAATATTGTGAATTCTAATGAATTTCGTGGATTTGAATTGGTTTTCATAAAACCCATAAGAATCTCATTAAAAAAAATAAAATTTCAAAGAGTTTGTTATATGTATTATTTTAAATTTGAATTCCAACCAAATTTTTTAAAATTCATTTATTAATAAAATCTTAATAAATCTATGAGGAAATCTAGATTTTAAAGGATTTCATTTGAGATTCATTAAAATTTTAGTTGAGGATAACTAAATTTTAATGAACTTCATCAACATTCATTAAAATCCCAATTGTAAACACCTTAATTTAATAGAAATTTTAAAATTCATCAAAATCTCAAAATAATGACACCCTTGTAGATACAAGGAGCACTAGCATAATTTTCTAAACGTGGAAAATGTCCTTGATATAATCATAATAAAATTTATAAAACTTATTTGATAATGTTTCGTTTTATTATACCCTTGTTTGGTAGGGATTAAAATTAAATATTTAGTAAAATTTTGATAGATATTGTTGAATTTTGATTTTAATTTTCACTAAAGGACTAAAAGTTGTTTTCTAGTAGGCCCACAAGACCATAAAGTCAATAAGAAACCTTGGATTACAACTATTATTTGACCTACCATAGTTTGCATTTTTACAAAAATACCCTTTTCCATGCCTAACCTTAAGTTAGATCTATTTCTCAACCTAAACTAATTGTGTTGTACAAAAATACCATCATTCCAACCGTAATCCAACCCAATACCTAAGATAATAAAACCTTGATTTACAACTATTACATGACCTAACATAGAACTGTCTATTTACAAACGTAATATTCCTTCCATATCTTATTCAATTCAATGTTCAAATCAACAATTAAACATGTACGAATATAATAATATTTTGTAAAAATACCCTCTTCTCAATACTATCCCAACTCAACACCCTAGTCAATAAATCATAGTTAACCAATAATTCCAACTATAAATAATCCCACAAACTCCTCTTTCACAAACCCTAAAACACACTCAACCTCTCCATACCCTCTTTTCCTTGTGAAATCTTTAGTTCTCTACTCCCTTTATGCCCTAAAATATTCCTCCACCTCCACCCCACTCACCCCCAGTCTCTACCCCAATTGAGTTATTATATTGGTCAAATTGAAGTTTTTTTTTGTGTTTTGAGAAAACTAAAGGCCAAAATTAGGAAAAACAAAGGTCAATAATTTCAATTTGACATCAAGAAAGGGATTAAAAGACTCATCCCCAAAAGTCCTTTGGGCTACTACTACCCTTGAAAATCCAATAACTGGTATGTACGTCTCTCCCTTTTCCCAATACACCCCACACTATCCATGATTTTTTCATTTTTGCCCATGTTTTCTCTCTCTCTTGGGTGCTCCAGTCCCCCGTCTGTGGAGAGAGAAAGAGCGGCACTTGAAAATTTTGAAATTATTTTTCATACGAGGCTGTATAAATTTTTATCTCTAAAGAATCAAGATCCATATATCAATGGTTATCCCTCCGAAATATCATTTTTCTAATTGTTTGTGCTTCCCATTGTACCTACATTTGCACTCTTACTGTATGTTTACATATGAAGTAATGCATTGTTGTTAGGATTTGAATACACAGAATAATGACAGGATGGTCCAAGAAAGTTGCCGGGTCTCGTGTAGGAAGCGTCAATACTCAGAAAGTTCAGAAAACGGAGCCCTGCTTGAAGAATTTCGCTAATATTGAAGAAAACGGTGAAAAGAACACTGATAAGGAACTTAAGTGCCTATTCAATGACCTTCTCGAGGGTTTTCTTAAAGAAGTTTCTGGTGGTTCGAATTTTAAACCATTGTCTCGATTGATTTTTGATGGGCAGGAAGTTGATCTGTTCAAGCTTTTCTTTGTTGTGAGGCAGAGGGGTGGGTATGAGAGTGTGTCGACTAATAGGTCGTGGGGTTTAGCTGCCAAAGAATGTGGGTTCAAATCAAGTATTGGTGTGGCTTTAAAGTTGGTTTATAATAGTTACTTGTATAAATTGGATCAATGGTTAAGGGAAAGTGTTTTAGTTAAGCAAGAGGTGAAGACGGGGGTTAAAGAGAGGGACTTAAGTTTATGTGGGCTTTCTATGGACTTGAAGTCAGATTTAAAGGTGTTTTTGTTGGGCATCATGGATAAAAAGAAGGAAGATGGGGAGTTTATGAATGCAGAGATTAAAATAGATTCATTTGGTTTTGAAAATGAAGGAAGTGAAAGCATATTTAAGGATAAAGGCTTTGTGGAATCAAATGGAAGAGTTAAGAAAGGGGAGGAAGTGATTAATGAAAAAGTCGAGGAGAAGAGGATTCTTAACAACAAAGTTAAAGAAGGTGATATTGAAAATTTTGATGAAAAGAAAGGTGGCGTTGATGGTAGAAAGAGGAAGCGTGAGTGCTACTCGAGCATGCTGAATTGGATAGGTAAGGTTGCAAAGGATCCCTGTAATCCTGAAATTGGGTCGTTGCCTGAAAAGCATAAGTGGAAGTATTATGATAGCGAGCACTTATGGAAGCAGATTCTCTCGGTTCGTGAGGTGATGCTTTTGAAAAGGAACATTGGCGCAAGTTCTCAACATTCCATTTGGCAGGTGAACATGCTTTTCACTCCTGTCTGTATATGAATGATAAATACGTAGCATGTTCAAAACCCTAGAGAGATTCGGTCATTTATTGCTTTGTTCTATTTAGTAATAGTATTGTTTATCTTACCCGAATCTATTGTCATGCACTCGTTGTGTTATGATCTATTCATAATGTGATACCAACATGATAAATGTTTGGATAACTGCTACTAGACATTGCCACTATTGGCCTTTTGCAATGTGATATTCTGCAAAAAGATATGCATTCATGGCTGTCTTAATTTACTATGGTGTTTGCTTTGGCTTCAAGGATTTCTGTCCTGTCAAGTTATGTCTTCTTTTGGTTTACTTCATATTTGATCCAATTGAGAGAGTTTCTTTCTTATTTCCCAACTTTGGCAGCCATCTTCTATTTTATGCTATTCCATATAAGTATTGAGTTGCTTCTTGATGTTTGAGATAGAAATAAGCACTGAATCGACTAGTTGTTTATGTTGAACTACCTCATCTTAAACTTGGGTCTTTTTTTAGAGTCAAGCTGAGCTTATTTATTTAGTTATGTCTTCAATGTACCTCCTCTTGTGTAGGCTAGGTTCATTTGTTCATTAAAGGCTTTATACACAATTCTCATAAATGGGTGATAGCTAGTCTTATACTCAAGATAGTTCATTGTGTTACCATGTTGAACCAAGCTAAAAGCTTAAGCTTTTTAGAGAGGAAAAACTTATTTATTTAACTTTTGTCTTCAACGATTTATTGGAATTTTGTATTTATTGTTATATTGAATCTTCTGCTCTTTGTTTAAACATTAAATTGCTTTTATGATTAGTGCTCTACTAGACAATTTATTTTTTCAAATCGAGCGGGAGAAAAAAGTTGATGGCTATATTACTACTGATAATTAATGAACTTGGTTTTCCAGTTTTTATCAACGTAATTTCTATGTACATTTGAAATAACTAAAATTTAATTGCCACTAAAACAGTTTAATTAGCTACCAGATTTTGAGATACAAATTGAACTATAAATGATTAATTGTGCTTAGTTTATCATGGTAAAAGTTTCATTCTTGGTCAAGAGTTTGGCATTGTGGGTGTGAAGTGGAGAAGTCAAAATTTGTTTTGAGATATTATATATTTACGGAAAGGATCCTAGTAGTTGCGGCTTAAATAGGTAGGTGCATTTTAATTGTAGTGTGAATTTGTATGTTAGATTATGGTAATATCTGATATCCAGCTGACGATTGATTATTATGTTCTTGAAATATACCTACAATTATTTCAGGTTAGGTCAACCTATTAAATCAGATCGATTATACTAAAACTTGAATAATGATGGTTTGGTTTGACATTGAATATCCCATTTATACTTTAGTTTGAGATCGACAATAAATTATCTAGTAAGGGAGTTCATCTCTCTCTCTCTCAGTTTCAATTCCAATAAGGAATGAATTACAGCTATGCTGGAGATAATGCTTAAGGATTATTTATCCTTTTTCTATACAAGCTTTTGCTGATGAATGTGCAAATGGAAAATGGTAAGTGTCTTGATTAATCTCTCAATGATTTTAATATTTCTCCATATGCACCAGATTCCAAAAGGGATCTGAGTTTAAGTGTTTTTTCTTGAACACATGGAGCTAACATTGTGCATGTTCTGTTATGAGTTGGATGCTCATTGGATCCAAGATCTTAGCCTGAATGCTGAACATATTTAGAAAAAGCTTTATGCTACTATGATTTACAGTGTGTAGGTTCCCTTCAAATTCTCTGAACTTTAGGGTGTAAGTGAATCTTGGTTATCATTCCATGGAATCAAAGCAGCAACTTGCTTCAACAATGTGTGACTAGGTGAAAACTGACTATAAAACAAAATTTATGAGGTATTGGGTTCAGCCTCATGACTTGAGACCATGCCAGACAATTGAAACACTAGGGAGAAGTGTGATAATTATTCCTTGTAACAGAGTTATTCTATAAACTCTCTCTCTCTCTTTTTTTTTTTTTTTAACCGTGGATTTTCGGATAAACTTACGCGCACCTCGACTATTTTCAGAGGGCCCTAAAGTTTACAGTGGGGTACTTTCCTCAGTGACCCTCAGGGGGTTCGAACTTCGTGGATGTCCGGGCCAGCTTGCACGCACCTCGACTAATTTCACGGGGCCGTGAAGTTTACTGTCTGATACTCACCTCAGTGGCCCCGAGGGGACTCGAATTGGTGACCATTGGGGAGCAAACCCAAGACCTGACCAATTAAGCAACTCCTCAGTGTTTTCTATAAACTCTTATAATAAAAATAATTGCTATTCTATTATTTATGTATCGGCTGTTTTGATCTTTGCTTCTCTGCATTCGTGGCATGCTATCTTTTTCCAAAAAAACCCATTGTGTTTTCTGCAGGAGAAGTATTTAAATAAATTGTCCTTTTTGATCATCCAAAGATTCGAATCTAGGTTTTAGTGTAGGTAGTATCACTTATTGTTCCAACTGTAGTCGGCTTATAGCTTGATAGGTTTTTTGCTTTTTAATGTTAATATATTCAATTCTTGCTACGTGTAATATATATCATCTTTCTTCTTTATGATCAAACTTGTCGAAGATATTTCCAGGGATCACTGATTCAAACAATTCCCATGACATGCAGAAGAAGCAAAAGATGCATCCGAGTATGTACGACGATCAAAATGGGTCTGAAAGATTAAGATGCAGTCAGAGGTTCATTTCGTCAATGGATTCTTCTAGCAAGTCCTGGGACTGCATTGGTTCAGATTCGTCATCTTCAGGTTTTCAGAGTGATGATCATGCTGATAAACAGTCTCTTTCCACAGCAGATTCTATTAGCTACTTGGGCAACTATCTTCGCCGGAAGCGAATTCCAATAGGTCCACTTTTTCAAGCAGGATTAGCAGAATTTTGTGGAGAGGCTTACAACAGTGATGCTAAATGGGTAGGTACCAAAGTTTGGCCATTGGAAAAAGGAGAAGTAAAGAAAACTTTAATTGAGAGGGATCGTATTGGAAAGGGCAGACAAGAATCTTGTGGCTGCCAGTTCCCAGGCTCTGTTCAATGTGTGAGGTTCCATGTTGGCGAGAAAAGGATGAGGGTGAAGCTTGAGGCTGGCTCTGCTTTTTATCGATGGAAATTTGATGGCATGGGTGAGGAAGTTGCACTCTCTTGGACAAAAGAAGAAGAAAACAAATTTAGCGATATTGTAAAGGTGAAAATTTCATCTTCCTACAAATATTTCTGGGATGAGCTTTTCAAATTTTTTCCTCGGAAAGGCAGGGATTCATTGGTGAGCTATTACTACAACATTTTTCTTCTCCGGCGCAGAGGTTATCAGAATAGGACTTCTACAAGTAATATTGACAGTGATGATGACGAATCAGGACCACTCCGTAACAGATTTGGACAAATGACTGCTAATTCCATTTTTTGTTCCCCAAAGAAACCTCAAAGATAGGTGCCTGAGTAGAGGTTTAGCTTCATGAGTCGGTATAAAACATGTAAACTTTGAAGTCTTTCCAATGGCCCAGTGTTTTCTTTCACTATAATTGACCGACTTCATGATCAGTTGTATCGTATATTGAGGGGATTCAGTGAGTGTGTTGCATGGTAATGGGTATATATTCTGAAGCTGGTGCAACTCTGGTACTAATCAGCCTGCTGAAGGTGGTTCTTTATGTACTTCTCATCGTGTCACTTATCCAGGAATTGCATCAACTGCTGATTTTGTGCGTGTCCCCCTTTTCTTATACTTGCATATAGTTTTTGAGAACCGAGGATAATAGTGCTGCTGCGTAGGTTTGATTTTATTCGGCTTTTCATAATGTGCAACATTGGATTAATGGAGTGGCAAAGAAAGATTTATGGAGACGACTCGAGCAACCAGGAATAAGATTAGTCTATTGTCATTTTGAGGAACAAGGATTGCTGTTGCTGCTATTTTTTTATTTATTTTTTTTCCTGTTTTTGATTATTTTTGGAAAATGGATTGATGCTTTCAAATGTTGAAAATTTTAGTAGTATGAGCTGGAAACTACAAGTCGCGTGACAGACATAAACCGCAATCTTTTTTATATATGAGGGTACAAATGCTTTGCTATCTTTAGTACAAAATATAGTTTTTTAACTTTTTATATTATTGTTGTTCTTGCCCAATTGATATTCATTTTCATGAATAAGCTATGCACACCATTGTTGATATTACATTTTTTATTGAGTGTTTTCGATTTATAGGTTTTTTTATTTAGTTATGACATAATTAGAATGTTGGCAAGACATTTGTCGAATTTTCTTCGAATCTCTTAAATGTTCTCTACTCCTACCCAGTTTAGCATGTTAAATATGTTCTCAAATTTGTTTTTCTAGTCCTTCCATTTCAACATGTGATTCTTATTCCCAATTGTGGTATTTATGATAAGTTGATATCGTTCTTTTTATGGTGATATGGTCAATAGCAAATAATGTAGATCATTGCATGTGTACGATATATTTTGAGTATGTGGTAAAATTGTGTACTAAATACATGTTATAGTGATAGTTTTGCTTTCTTGTTTTTATTTTTGGATTCAACAAATAGTAATCGGAGATTTGAATATGCACTAGCCAACATTTAAGGGAGCACTAGGTTGCCACCAATGAGTTTGACATTGCAAGTACTTTTAGTGTTCAAAGGTTGCATGTCCTATGAAATGTGTGGAGTAACTTGTGGTTTTTACGAAATGTGGATAATAAATTGGTAGTAAGTCGTGGGTTATAAGAAATGTGTGGATAAAAATATGTTTGTCTAGTTTAAACTATAATTTAAGATATGACATGCTCTTATAAGACTGTTTTTTCATCTTTTCACATGGTAATTTATGTTAGTGTAAATAATATAGCCTAATTAGGGATTGACGTAATTAGGGATTCTCTTTCCTTATTTAGATTTCTATCATTTTGTATATATACACATTTTCTCTAATGTAATAATATAGAAAATTATTCTCCCTTTTACATGGTATCAGAGCTAGAATAACTTTTTCAAACCTGTAGGTGTCCGTGTGTGCTGCCGGCGCCATCCTGCGTTTCCGGCGAAGTTTAGCCACTGATCACTGAAGCCGGAGTCTTCGGTGGTACCTTTCGGGGCTTCTCAAACGCACGTTTTGAGCTTCCAGTAGGTGCGCCACCTCCGGTTTGTCCAATCTGCGGGTCGGGTTCCCAATTTCGCCGACTTCAAGGCTGGGTTTCCTATTTCGACGCCGGTTGTACCCTTGGTTGTCACCGCTTGCGCCTCCATCATCGTATGAGGTCTTCTTGGAGTTAGGGCAGCGCCTCGTGAGTATCCTACACTTTCTTTCGGTTGGGCTTGCTTGGTTTGGTGGGCTAGGTTGTTTGGGCTCCATTTATTTGGTGGGCTCAAATTTTGGGCTTGGTGAAATATAATCCTATTCAGTTTTTTTTTTCTTTTGTCTTCTTGGGTCTCAATCATTTGTGATTTACATTGGACTTTTGTGTGGACGTGTGTGGGGATTTAATTTGGGTATTGTCTTTTCTTTCGATGGTTGACGAGCAAAAACATCTAGTTGTGACTGATGTCATTCCAGTAATGTCCAAAATCAC
>CAIGRO010219474.1:0-13077 GCA_903798355.1 Fraxinus baroniana | reverse complement strand
TCGAAATAATTCGTGACCTCCAAAAATTTTGATATGTGACCGATAAACAAATTGTGACCTATAAATTTTTTGAACTGTGACCTCGAAATAATTCGTGACGTATAAATTTTTTGATTTGTGACCATTGTGAGTAATGGGTGTTAATACTGAGCAGTTAAAATTGCCATATTTTACTGGCTAGTTGACCCATTAAATAATTTCGAAAATGATTAAAAATAAAATAATTTTTATTGGAATCAATAAAGTCCAAGGCCCAATCAAAGACCTTTTAATATAATGCGTGAGGCGTGGCTCGAACTCCTGACCTCCAACACAAATTCCACACTTTTTATCAATTGGGTACTTCATCTTAATTAATTATTTCTTTCACATATTATATTTATTGTATAAATATATAACATCCATCACCTTCGAAGGCCCCGCCATACCACGAATCTTCGGGTTTTCAAGAATCGCAAATGGAAGGACCACATCAGGTAAAACACAATTTTATTTTTTTTTCGTTTTACTGCACATGCTATGGTTAGGTGATTGTGTAGTTAACTTGAACAAAATGGGCAAATGTGTAAAGATTGACGGATCTGATTTCCGCCAAAAGAAAATTGAAATATAGGTTCAGATTTTCTTGATTTTTTGAAGGCGGTAACTAGATTATTGCTGGTTTTTTGATGTATAGATATGTGGTGCATGGAGGAGTTGTGGATTGATTAGTAGTTCTTGCTTTTGTTGCCTCTGTTTGGAGTCTTTAAATTTGATGCTTTTGTCTAGAGATATGAAAAGTGTTGCAATGTTATGAGACTTTTGCAAGAGTTAAAATCACTTGTGTTCCTTTAAGACATCAATTATGGAAGTTTCTGAAATGGTAGATATGCAGTTTATGCAAATAGCAACTTCATTGAATGCATTGCGCAATATATATTTTTTGTTGTGTAGGAAAGAATATGGAAATTTGTCAAAGTTGTAGACAGCCAGAGCACCAGCCGTGGGTCTACCTAAAAAAGAGTCGTCGTCCAAATTATGCTTTAGGCTTATAGCAATCTCCAATTGGAGATCTATCGAGTATGTTCAATCATTTTGCTCAAATTACCAAATAAAAGAACATCGAGATATTCCTCAATATAACCATTCCCAAGGAAAAAGAAGATATGGAAGAGAATGGAAAACAAAAGGGGAGAGATTCGTGAATGTGTTCTACCTACGTACTTGATGAGAAGAATTAGTTTGTAATTTCATGTTCATGTAATAAGAACTAGACTTCAAGAATATTTGGTGTTATGTGTGTTATTGATGTTCACGTTTTAATTGTTGATGGCCTTAATGTAATGAATTGTATTGTTGAAATGTTAATTGGTACGTACCCAGCATGTTGAGCAACACCAATTGACTATATATTTACTAACTACTTTCGCTTCACCGTGTATCATGGCATAGTCCACAGAAAGGTCACCATCCTATAGAATGAATTTTAAGGCTTAATTGTGATTAATCTGGTAGTTACTTGAAAGAAAAATATGATTCTCATTTACTTTCATGTGGTCCCATCATGCACAAATTTGCAATAATCGAACAATATGCCTCATGGGTGGTAGCGTTGGATGTGTAGGTCATGGGTCGAGTATAAGATTTTAAGGGGTAGGGTTCTGCGATTTTTGGGGATTTATATTTGGACTATCAGATTTCAAGTGTATTGATAATGTATTTTGTCTAGAGAGTGTTTGATTTAGGGTTAGGGTTCATGGCTAGGAGCTAATTTGGGAGATTCAAGGGATCTACGGTTTCAATTGATTATCAAGGACGTGTTTGGTAAGAATTACAATAACTGATGTGGCATTTAACTGTCACATGTCAATTCTGTTCCCCACGTATGCAAAGGTTAGTCATAATAGTTTCTTAATGAGCAATGGAGTGTAACGATATAATGTTCAATGAGTGATAAGGTGCGAGTTAAAGTACAATGACTGAAACGTAACGCTATCTAAAGTTCGATGTGTATTGAAACAATTAACTCGTTTTTACACTATGCCCCTATTTGAGCTCCATTATAATTTTAATATATTTCTCTCTTTTTTTTTAACCACACATTCTCTAATAAAATAATATACATGTAAATTCAAACTTTTCCTTCCTTTCCAACTTCACGTACTTTAAAAAATTTACTATTCCAAAAAATATTTTCTCCAAACACATTTATTTCATAATTTGAGCAACATTAAATTTTTCATTTTTCATTTTTCTACTTATTTTCAACCACATATTTTTCAATAAAATAATATTTTCTATCACATCAATAACTTTTTCTTCTTTTTCAATCTCACATTTCACATCAATTTACTATTCCAAAATACATTCTTTCAAAATAATGTGGCTCAAACACTTTCTAAAATGGATCAAACAAGGGCTATAGTTGATCTTAATTGGACTAAACCTCAATTTAGCCTCCTTTTGGTTCAGCTAGAAATTAAAATTAAAATTTGAGTTAAGGTTAACAATTAATTTTAATCAAATATCAATTCACAACTTTTTAACCACATTTCACCAATTTTTATCAAAATTTTCTAAAAATATGCTTTTCATCTAACCAAACTGAAACTTAATTTCAAATGTCGTCACTATGTTAATTCCCTCATCTATCATCTCCAAATTGACGAAAAACGCTTATTTCAAATCCATACAGTAACTAATATTCCACACAATCCTTGTGTAACACCCAAAAATGATTGTAGTAGAATAAAAGCTATAAAAATATCCCTAGATCAAAAGGTTAAGAAACATAATTTTTTATTTTATTGGGAGAATTGCAACCCGGTATCAAATCTTTCATTTTATTGCAAATTTGATCTAAACCTTTCATTTGTATTTACGATACCAAACATTTCTAAAATTCACTCATGGAGTCCAAATTGATGGAAACCATCTATCTTGTTGACCCCAAAAAATAGTCTGATGACGTTGCCAAAAAATAAATAGGAATTAAAGATCACAATGGCCGAGGCACTCTATGTTTATAGTTCGAGTCACTCTTTTTAGTAGATGAAGCAATTGGGACGATGATCAAAGGTGTTTCATGTAATATTGCAATTAGTTGGTACTTAGAAAGGGGGGTCGGTTGGTTAGGTAAGGTGGAGAGAATCAAGGTTTGCTTTAAGTGTATAAATTTGCATTACCTTCCAATGGTGTTAGGTGTGGCTTTTTATACTCACTGCAAGGTGAATTAGATCCGTCAGATGGACAAGTACGTGAGTATATTAGATCCATTAGTCCATAATCAATCAATCAAACCATTTAATGCTGAGATCTATATATCTCTACTTCTAGACTAAGGATTTGATTGGTAGATATCTAGAGGTGACGCTGACAGTGTGTTGTCTTGTCAATCACTTCATTAGGTCTACTGTTGGTTGGCTAACCACCTCCGTCAAAATCCATCCAAAATCAAAACAAAATCACTAAACCAAAAAAGGATTCTTCTTCTTCATCCCTAGTCATCCACCAAAATGTTAAATGGAATAAAATCATTGTGTTAATTCCAAAAAAAAACATCTTGTCTTTTCGCACTTTCATAATAATTTAATCGAAAGTAAAACCAAATCATATAATTACCAATTGACAATCTGTCAGCTCAATTTATGCCATAACCATCAGATTATCTAGAAAACATTTGAAGGCTCAAAGATCAAAAATCCACTTTTTCATCCTCAAAAGTCAAAACTACCTTTTTATTACTTTAATGCTATGAAAAGGTCAAAATAAGCAGACTCATTCAACTCTGCTTCAAAATAACTTTCTCCTCTTTTTTGCCCTTTTCCAGGTAATTTTTATGCTCAGATACTGTTTCAACTATGTTTGAATAATTTCCTGTATGCAGGAATATAAGTTTGATTTTTATTTTATTTGTGGAATTCTTGAGTTTTGAAGGTTTTAACCTTCAGGTCAAATTGATTTTTTTTCCTAAGTTGTCGTCATGTAGCAATTTATCTTTTGTTAATGTCGAATTTGTGCTGCAAGCCTGCAACGCATGCATAAGATGACTAGGGAAAAAAAGAAGAAGAATCATGTTTTCAGATGATTAGGGAAAAAAAGAAGAAGAATCATTTTTTCAGATGACTGGTTTTGGTTTTGAGTGGATTTTGATAGAGGTGATGTTGTAGTGGGTGGATGACTTGATTCGGCGGTGGTGCTGTGATAAACTATTTTCCTTCTATTTATTTTTTTATATGAAAAATCTAAAATTACTTGTCACCCTTTAAAAATTAGTCAAAAGATGTCAATTTTTTTATGATCAACTAACGATTTTCCATCCATTTGGACCCCAAGTGCGAATGAAAATATCTGATACTGTTGGTGACACAAATAAAAAGCTTAGATCAAGCCTGCAATAAATTAAAAAAATTTAGTACTGGAATTTTCCCTTTTTATTTTATACTTCATTGACATATAATGTTAAAACTATCATCCACACTGCACCATCTGCGAATATTTGTTGTGCCACGGCCAATTAAAAGATTTTCATCAATTTGATAAAGACGCACAATATTAGACAAAAAAAAAAAAAACACTAGCTAATTTTATCACGTACTTTTGTTCTTTAATCATATTCAAGTACCCCGAAGGCTCAAAATTTAGTTGCCTTCTTTCCAAGAGGGGACGATATTACATGGAGTTAGTAATCAATTACCAATCAACTACTTCCAAAATTTCTTATATAAAACAAGAAAGTTCAATACATTGAACAAAAATCAGAAAGGTTTCTTTCTTCTCTCTAAAGTAAAAATTCAAAACGGTTGTAATCAATATGAACTTGATGTGACTCTACTTAGATAGCCACCAGATAGCTCCTCAACTACTAAACTTTCTTCAAGAATCAGCTCCGAGTTTAAATCATAGTACAAAGTTCTGTAGTCGGCTCAACACCTCGATTTTGAAATTTCCCACCAAATCTTAAGAGGGGGAATACTGGAGAGACTATAGAAGGGATCTAGAAAGGTGAGCAAGTTCTTTCATGGACGAAACAAAAGAACAAACAGATTTGCTTCCATGTATTAATCACTGTGCTTCCAAACCCGTATTTTTGTCTTGTATGCAACTTAATTATTTCAGGTCTAAAGGGTATATGGTATCGAAAACAACTCTTGCAAATACATGCCGAACTTCTTTTAAACTTCCCAAAGCTAACAACTCGTAATCAATCTTACTTCCCTGCTTCGATACAAATCCCTTTTCTTTTCCTGCTCGAACGCATTCAAAAATCTTGCACACCCTCAAATAGAGTGCTAATGGTAGAAATACCTAAGATGTCAAAGAAAAGGATGAGGCACTTCTCAATTGTCTATGTTTAAAAAACCACTGAAATGAAAAAAGCATTAAATGGATGCAACAGCAAGGGACGGCCTTTTGACTTCTTCTTCCTTTGCGCACGTTTAATGTCGATCAAAAAAAAAATTGTGGATGCCATAAGAAGATTGTAAACTAAGGGCCCATTTGGCAAGGCAAAAGCTGCTTTTGGACTGTTTTGGATAATTTTCTTGAAGTGCTTTGTCTAATTAGAAGAGGTTCTAGAGGAAGCTCTTCTACAAAATGCAGAAACTATCCCAAACAGCCCTAGGAAATTAAGAAAGGCTCAGATCTCGATAAGTGGAAAAGGGAGGGGAAATGCTTACCAGATCGGAGTGTGGTGCTTTGGGATATTCAGCCATTGCACGTGACACAAAATACTCATCTGTCATATTAGTCAGTGCACCTTGAACTGAAGCTTCCAAATGCTTAACCTCATCCCATAGTGCATCTGAATCAAGAGATCGAGGTTCCAATATTTCATGAAAACTCATGTCATGTTGTTTGGAGATTCTTCTTGCTATACTCAAAGCTTCCGACAAGTCTCCACCATTGTAAACAGCAAGGCTAAATGCAGCAATCACTAAAGGATCTCTTGGTTGATCCTCTAGTGCTTTATGGAATGCTAAGATTGCAACCCTGGAAAGCACTATGAAACTTCACACATCTTCCAATTTACATATGGAAAATGCATAAATAAAGCCTCTGGCGAGAATCTTACCATAAGCTACTATGACAAGGCCTGTCTGGTGCCAGAAGTTTATCTAGGTTGGAGAACAAAGACTACAAAAACAAGCAATTATACGTTTTCAGTCTGGAACTCACCCAACCTCCCATGTCAAAACAAAATCACATGCGCGCATGAATATTATTCTATATTTATATACATTTCAGTGGTATATAATCACTTCATAAGAAAGCACGGAACAAATATCCAATTGCATCATGTAAAATCATCTCAGAAGACTCTGTATAAAACATTGAAAACAATTACCAAAAGCATGTTATACCGCTTGTCACGCCTCCGAAAGCCATAGCGAACAAAATATGCTGCCTGCAAAAAAATAGTTCGTCTACTTTAAAATGCTAGTTGAAAAAAATATTTTTAAAAAAAATAAATAAATAAAAAAAATTCAAGCCCTACAGCATGCAAGATTAATCTCTGATTCTCCTCGAAATTTCTGCACCAAGTTCATTAAAATCTAACCAACATTGAAATATACCTGAATTGGTAGAAGTATTTCCAAGAGACCAATTCTCCATAATAATCTCAACGAGGCTTCTGCTGAACCATATGCCATCATGTAATTCATTTCCATGAGAAGCCTCCCCTGATAGATGGTTAACCATACAAAAAACAATTACCGCTATCTATAATTGTGCAAACAAATTGGAAATGAACCTCAAAAAATATAGAAAGAGAGAAAATCATTCCAAATACCCGATCAAGCCGAAGAACTGAAGAGGATAACCTTCTCACAGCAAGACCTGTGTCTTTTGCAAAGCGAAAACCCAAACGGGCAGCAATTCTAACTGCACGAAGAATACGAGCTGCGAAGATGTAGCACAAACAGTTTGATCACCACTAAAATGGAAGAAATAGTGAAGAAACCAATATCAGAGTGTGACTGTTCTTGCTCAAAACAAATGGATTTACATAACAAAAGTCAAGACCTAAAACAAGTCAAACCGCTTCACAATAACCAACAGAATCATTGAACCTGAAGGATGAGCAGATGTTAGAGAAAGTACAAACAGAACTCACCACAGTCCTCTGTCAGAGAGATGCTGGCAGGTTTAATGGTTCGCAGCTGCAACATAAAATCAGATGTAAGAACATTGTAGAAAAACCAACTGGTTCGAGGAAAATAAAAGTTCTATTTAGAGATACATGCACACTTTAGCTTTCCTAAGATCTTCAACTCCGCCCAGGTAGTCGTACACTAATTTCGCATATGGGTCAAACATCAATCTGGAATTGACAAAAGATTAATCAATGGCATATATAAAACGACCCAAAAATATCAAGTCTCAAACCCCACCCCCACCCCCACCCCCACCCCCACCCCAATCCCAACCATGAAATAACAGAAACAAAGAAAAAGAAATGACAACATTGATGATAATAACAACAGTAGCAATAATAATAGTAGTGTCGTGCTAATAAGAAGGAGAAAACAATAGTAATAGGAGAAAGAAAGCATAAGTGTCTGTCAGTATTTTAAAAAATTAGCTAGGCTTGATTCCACTACCCATTTATTGTAAAGTCTCGCTCCATGCAATTTTTCCAGCGAATGTAGTCCTTCTCATCACATTGAATAGGCTTATCGAGATCAAAACCCAAGTCCCTTCGAAACATTGTTGCACGGGTGCTAATGCTTGACACCTGATTCATTTAAGATTAGGTTTATATATTATGAACAAAAGCACGGAAAAACTTTCCCTCGCGGTTTTACAAGGAGATAAATCTAGCCCTTTGTAATAGGACATTATAAAAGGCCATTATGTTTCGTGAACTTGACAATTCACCCCACTTTCATGTGCATTCATATGACCTCAACAATGGTAAACTCAGTGATATGCAAAAAGCAGATCAGCAACTTTTAGACACCATAAAATAAACAAAAGAAGAAAAAAAAAAGAGAAAGCGAAGGCAAGAGAAGAGCAGCGAAAGCGGAATAAATAATAGTATTATTTATTAAAGATAAAAAAGGGAAAGAATTAGCCTGTGAACATTTTCAAATGAAATTAGGTAAGCTTCTATTCAATTTTCCAGCCTATTTAAAAACAAGACGAGGAATAACAATAAGAACATCGACCAAGCGGGTTATGCAGTAAATAATATATTATTTTACAAACAACCATTGAAATAATAATATCATATAAGTTAAACAAACCTCCACAACTATATCATCAATGTGCACATGGCAGATGGGGAAACGTCTCCCAACTATCTCACATCGAGAAAATGTTCTCATCACCTGAAAATTATGACGAGTCACGCTGTGTCAAAAGAATTAATGAGTATAAGTTAGATGGTAAATTCTAGGAATCTAAAAGGACTGCAACTTGTAGTTATTTTTGTACATCGAAGAGAAAGCCCAAAAATGTTAATGGTTTCTAAAGCCTTTCAAGTTTCTCCTTACAAGTTTGAATCTCCACAATGGCTTCAAAGTGCTATTGTTTCCTAAGATGTTGCTATCGATCATGACAACTTTGTAAGAGTTGAGTGATATTTTGCACATCGCTTGCTTCGGGGAGAAAATCAAGAAAAGCCAAATCAATTTGATAGGCAAAAATAAATTTAGCAGCTTTAAAGTTTGGGAAGTTAGGGAATCACTTTTTCTGCCAGACATTAACTACTATTTATGAACATGAGCTATTAAATAATTTTTTAACATTAAAAGTATTGCAGACAACAGATGATCCAAATCCCCAAAATAACATGAAGAAATGGAAAAGACTAACCTCTTTCAATTCTGCTGAGGTTAAAATATCAAAATCCTTTGGTGTTCGTCTTAAGATGAGGTCCCTTACACATCCTCCAACAAGGTAAACTTCATAGCCTACAAAAACACCGACATCATTCACGGTGGATATATAATGTTCGAATAAAGAAGCATTATGATTCTTTTTCCATTTCAGACTTCTGCCTTGTAAAGGTAAAATGGAGGGAAGCTGTAAAAGAATGATTAGATCAGCTAATGTAGCATTCCAAATTAATATGATCCCAAATCATGGGACTATTGTACTGATTTGCGATTCGCTTGAGTTTAGTAATTTTTGGAACCTTCAAGCATACAAAAAGTAGTCTTGCCAAATGGGTTTAGGCCATTATATGCAGCTAAGTCTAGTATCTCTAATACCTAAATGTATCAAAATTTTACAGGAATCTTTTAGTATCACTTTCTACACGTCACTCTTTATTTTCCTATTAATAAGTATATGCGTCCACATACATACATATCATTACCATAAATTTCATTAGTTGACAATTAACATCACCACATAAATATTATTTATTAGTTACATATATAAAGTGCAAATTATGCAAAATAAAGAGTTAAAACGTAAAATTAAATACGCAATGATTAAAGCAAGTACCTTTTCTTTTGAGACCATTAAGAACCACTCTTGTAGACCTTGAAATTTTCGAATTGCTAATTCCAAGGTCATTCGAATTCACTTTCTTCCATTCCACAGTTTTTCTATGTGGAACAGCATCACTCACCCTTTCCACAACTAAAAAATAAAATTAAAAAAATCCTAAAGTACATTAATTAACTAACGACGCATAAGTAACTCTCAAATCAAAAACCAATCACATATAACAATCACTTGCCTTTTTCACTTTCTGTATCATCAAACGCTTCAATAGCTTCAGCACAGCGCAGTCTTACCTGCATAAACTAAAATTGCAAGTATGAAATTACAAAATAGCATAAAATCATGTAATTGTGAAGATATGGATTCACCTTCAGAAAGCGATGACGCAAAGGAGAGCAGAGAGGGAAATGGGGAAGACGAGAAAATCCGAGGCCTGTTGAAATGGCCATGGAATGTTAATGAAGGAAAAAAAAATTCTGTTTCCAGACTTTCTGTTGAAAATTATAGGGTTTATCAGCTATGGGGTTTTGATAGTGCAACAAAAATATCCAAATCAAAGTCGCGTTTAAAAGTCGTCACGAAAGCACGTTTTGGTGAAATGGACTGGTAAAACTGGGCCGTTAATCCAATTTTCTAATGATTTGAGCGGGCCGATTATTTTTTGAAAGAACAAATTTCAAAAATAACCTAACAAAATGAACTATTGCCCAAAATACTGTCCTCTTCCTTTTCCTTTTTTATACCAGAATACTGTTTTAATTATTTTTTACACCCCGATTGACATATTTTTGCTTTTTATTTCTTAAAAACAATTAATAAGTAATAAAATTAATAAATAAATAAAATTTATGAAAGATCTTTTAGTTAGCATTATTGAAAAATAAAAAGTTCGACAAATTTAATTACCAAGAAAAATTCATCAATTAATAAAAATATAAAAATAAATAGTCACAAAAAAGTTATAACAAACAAAATAAAAGTTGAAAAATAATTTATAAAGAGATAATAAAAAGAAATTTTAATTTATCTATGAGAAAACCATAGGAGGCTAAAGCATTGTTGGTGATTTTCAATAATATTACTAACGACGATGTCGTTTAGTCCATCACAACCATCAACAGTAATCACTTACGAACATTTATATTATTAGGGAGAGAGAAATGAGACAAGAATGGAAGGGCACAAAATGGTGAAGGTGTATGTATGATCTCCAATAATATTGTTGATAGTAATTTCATCTTGAGCAACATTATTTTGGAAGAATGGATTATGAAATATTAGATTGATAGAGAATGTGTGGTTGAAAAAGAAGGAAAAGTTATTGATGTGATGAAAGATATTATTTTATTGAACAGTGTGTGGTTGAAAATTAGTAGAAGAATAAGAATGAAAATTTAAATGTGTACCAAATAGGAATCTAATAAATAATGGTTTTATTTAGAATCACAATCATCGGTGCACCGACTTATCAATGCTTATTTGCTCTATTTATTTTTATTATTATTCTTGAAAAGTTTGTGTTGAAAATTTTGTCTAAGACTCTTAAATTGAATGAACCGTCTCTACTACCACCACCACCATGCCATTAGATCAGTACCAGCACCACAACCAACAATCATCGTCATCCACACTATCACCAACATGAACGACATCATCCATCAACTCACCATCGTAGAAAAGCCACCACAAAACCGCCATCCTTTATATCCCATCTGATCACCACCACCAATTCCATAAGACATCTCTCTCTCTCTCTCTCCCTCCCTCCCTCCCTCCTTGCACTAGAGTGCAGAATCTCTCTCTCTCTCTCTCTCTCTCTCTCTCTCTCTCCTTCCTTCCCTCCCTCCCTGCACTAGAATTTGTGATTATTCATGTAAATAATAACACATTGTGAGCATTAGAACGTGAACATGACAGGAATATAGTGGGGCTATCACGAGGATTTGGAATATCCGAACATATATGCCCAAACATGTTTCTAACTATCTTAAATACTCATTAAGAAAAATAATTTGGAGTCTGTTTGATTGGTTTAAATTTCATGAAAAATGTCTCATCTGATGAATTCAATTTTTACTTTGATTGTTTGATACGAAAGTGGAAATAGAGATCGAATTCCAAGGTATAACAACTTTAAACTTTTTTTTTGTTGCCAATTTTATAAAAAAATGCATTTCTATGAGGTATTTGAATTTTTATTTTTCAACTTACATAGAATTGGAAAGTCTTTCCACTTTTACCAATCAAATGGGGCCCTGAGTGATTCTATATATCTTAAGATGCTTTTTCTTTACGTTTTAATTCAATGTACAATAGTGACCTATCATTCTTATAGTTTCAAAAATTTAACGGTTGCTATGCTTTTAGGGAGCTTTGTACTTCAAGCACGGATATCAAATTCATTTTCATTCTTACAGTTCCAAAAACATCATTTTCTCTCACACTAGGTGTCAAGAGTGCAATATCAACCTCTTATGGTACTTTATTTTAATTTATCACTCAGAAATCAATGTCGATATTCAATTTTGCGCGTTAAAAGATAAAGAACGTGGGATTCAGAATAACCCATTGATGCTGATATTCATCGAATAATATTTTGTTGACTTGTATATTAGTTCTCAGTGCATAGACAATGTGTCTATGAAAGTTCACCGAAGAAACATTAGTCACTGTAAATTGATGATTTAGGGTGTGTTTGAGTCACATTATTTTAGAAGAACTTATTTGCAATAGTAAATTGATGAAGAATGTGTGATTGAAAAAGAAGGAAAAATCATTAATGTGATGAAAAATATTATTTTATTGAAAAATGTATGGTTGAAAATGAGTAGAAGAATGATAATAAAAATTTTAATGTAGCTCAAACGGGGACTTAATTTAATAATATGTATGTAATGTTTTTGAAATCTTTTGTATATTTACTTATTGCTGGATAGATGAGTTTTATTTAAACCTTATAGCCAAATCAATTCAGTTCATAGAGCAATGTAGATAATAAAAATCAAATTTTAAGGAGAGCAAAAAAAAAAAAATTAAAAAAAAAAGAAAAGGAATGAACTTTTCAAACTAGCAAAGATGAGTCATGAAGGACATGTTAAAGTATGTTGAATTAGACAAAATAGACATTTCCTCACACAAATTCTTTTCGTAATTATATGGTTGTATGATTTTATTTCTGTTCAATTCAGCATGTAAAATTTATAAAAACATTTGTTTATCGTTAAACATGTTTTAATCGTTTGTCGTTTAGCAGATGTAGTTTGTTTTTGGTGTAGTGTCAACTATCGAGTATGTAATCACAGTATTCCTCCACTATAAGTGAGGTTCCATTAAAAAAATTATAAAAATTTACCCATTATTACTTAAACAATTTGTTTGAGATTACATAGACGCGCAGGGATGTACGAACGACTATTAGTCTATTACTATAATTATTATTAAGGGAGTGTTTGATCCACATTATTTTGAAAGAATGTATTCTGGAATAGTAGATTGATGGATAATGTGTGGTTGAAAATGAAGAAAAAGTTATTGATGTGATGGAAAATATTATTTTATTGAAGAATGTGTGGTTGAAAATGAGTAGAAGAATGAGAATGAAAAAAAATGTGTACCAAACAGGGGCTAGATCTGTCGATG
>CAIGRO010219470.1:0-13139 GCA_903798355.1 Fraxinus baroniana | reverse complement strand
CACCCTATTAATTGTATAGAAAAGCCTAATATTTAGAGAAAATATGTAGGGGACGTCCAAGACCTTTTGGTAGAATTGTTGATGAAGTAGGATGCCAAAAACTGAGTTCAAAACGAAATAGGAGAAGAAAAAACGCGAAAAACACACATTCAGATCGAAAAATTTGCTGCGGGGTTCTGTCCCAATTTTATCCCTTGGGTTAATGAGTCTAAAAAGTGTCTTTTGCCATCTAAAAATCCTCCTTTAAGTCAAACTCCTAACTATCATTGAGATTTGATCTTCATAATTTGACATATGACTCCAATAGTATTTCAAACTTGAATTCTTCATGAGGTGCACTTCAATTAGAATNTTGAGATTTGATCTTCATAATTTGACATATGACTCCAATAGTATTTCAAACTTGAATTCTTCATGAGGTGCACTTCAATTAGAATTCAATTACTTCAAACACATCAACAAAAGAATTCGGGTCACACCCAAATTCTAACAACAAGTGTGTAGTGAGCTGTGTCGACTCGGATGTCTTTATCTATGAAGTATTGGACTGTTCTCTCAATGTCTTGAAAATGAAGCTGGACAAGGCCATCTATGTGGCCTCATCTCCTCGAACGGAAGGGACAACATTCAAGTTGCTACTTGCTTCGGAAATGAGGCTCTTCAAATTTATGCGTATCCTTTTTCCAAAAAAAAAAAAAAGAGAGAGAAAGAAAAAAAAGGAAAAATAATTCAACAATTTGCGAGATGATTTTTCTTTTAGACTTTGTCTCTGTAATTAATTTTACCAAGCACCAAAGCCTTTTAAGGTAATTCAAAGTTAGGTTTTCTGTATCTTCAATGTTGTAAATATATTATGAGTTTTTGTATGGTACGAAATAGAGTAAAAAGCCTGGTTGGTCCTTAATCTTCACATCACGTGCCAAAAAAAGTCCATGAACTTCAATATTTGTATTTTTAGTCCTTTAACTTGACAACGTGTACCCATTAGTCTATCTGTTTGTAAATGTTGTTCCAACTAATGGAAACGATGAGTTGGTAAACAAAAGTGCTTACGTGGCGTTTAATTTTTTCCAATTCAACATCTAAAAATCTAGTTGGTCTCTTAAGTATACACGGCATGCAAAAGGCACCTAAACTTTAACATGTAAATTTCTAGTCTTTCAACTTAACAAGTCCTTCTAACTTTGTCCTAACTAACGAAAATGATAGATTGACAATGGAATTATTGGCATTTCATTCAACTCAGCATATGCCTTGAAGAAAAATAAAATATAAAAAATTTCATCTAACTTAGCAAATTTATTTATGAGGGCGGCAAAATGACTATTGTAAGGTGCATAAGGTAGAAGGTGGTACCAAGGTAAGGTTGGGGCGTGGGTTTACCATTGGGGATAAAGGGCAGTGGGGATGATCTTTCGACTGTTTATTTGAGTCAATGGTAGTGTTAAGGGACAAAGGACTAACACGGTACATGTTGTTTAGTTGAAGGACTAAAAATTCACCTCTAAAAGTTTATGGACCTTCTGTGTGCATGTTATATAGCTCAAAGAGAATAGATTTTTTGAGTTGGACGAAAATAATTGCCACACAAGCAATTATATCTCCCAATGCATCATTTCCGTTAGTTTGAATAGCAGAGATAGTTGGAGGAACTAATTGGGACATTTTATTAAGTTAAAGGACTAAAAATATACGTTTTAAAGTTTAAAGACCTTTTTCGCATAGAATGTAAAGTTTAAAAACCAACCAAGTTTATTCAGTGCGCACTCATGAGTAGAGGCTGAGAGTTTCTACGTTAATAAAAAAAAAAGTATAACAAGCAGAATCTAATCCACCTTATAAATTGTTAGACAAACTAAACCTACCTAACATATTATTTACCATTATAAATTACATCTAAAACAATTCACCAGCTTAACCAATAAGATGACATTTCGAGTAAAATGAAATAAGAAGGACAACTTGCGTATCACCTACCTTAAAGAAATCAAACTTCTTTGTTTCTTTTGAATCATTTATCAAAAAAATTATATAAAATTCTTTTCGAGGCCAAGAACAAGAATTTCTCTCTAGTTCTCCACATTATAAATTAATCTTTGTCATTTGTCTATGTAAATATGGCACGTGTGCTGCCTAAAGTGCATTTTTTTGGGAGAAAAATAATAATGACAGGCATATTCTTTTTTAATATTTTATAATGGAAAAATTGCAACAGCGGTCCCTGACTTTTTTCAATTTTTGCAGACTTTACCATAACCTTTAATTTGTGTCAACAAATGTTCCTAACCTTTTGAAATATGCAGCAGAGGTCCAAATGGATGAAAATCGTCCATTTAACCATTAGTTGACAAAAAAAAGTTGATTTTGAAAAAAATTTAAAATGGGTAAAATGATAATTTTGCTATTTACCATATTAATTAAACAAGCAAAAAAAAAAAATTAATCTAAAAAAATAAAAAACCAAAAATAAATAAAAATAAGACGATAAATAAAAAAAACGTTATCTTCTTACCCACCCACGTCCCCTCACAACCCCAATCCCCACCCCAACCCTGCCCCTAAAAATCAACTACCACCATCGTCGGCCAACTTCCACACCACAACCAACAATAAAAAACCTAGTAAAATGATCAACCCATCAAAAAATAATTAGCAAAATCCCCCTACGCTGGCTCATCTGCAGACCACCGTAACCTAGAAAATTTGACCACAATAAAATTTGACCACTGTAAAAGTAAAACCAAATGGTGCAACCCCGACAACCCTTCAATTTCGATAACCCACCAGTTGAAATGTCGAGAAAAAAAAAATTCCCATTCCATATTTTGCTTGACAGATATTATCCATTCCCAAAATAGCTTGATATATGCACTTATGTTGAATTGATGAAGAACTAATGAGATTTGATGCAAAAAAGTCTCAGTTTTAATTTAAAAACATTCAAGTCTCAATTTGTGGGGTTCAAGAAGGGGTAAATGTGTTGGGTTTATTATGTTTTGGGATGGAGGAATCGATAGGGTTAGGAAAGATGATTAAATTGTTGGGGAAGGCCATTGGAAGCGACGATAGTGACAACGGTGGTGGTGATGACGAGTTGTGGTGGCCAAAAGGTTTATTTGGTTTGGTTTAGGGTGGTGGTGGGTGGGGTGAAGAAGGGAGATAATGAACAATTTTTCCTTTTATTTTTGTCTTGTTTTGTTTTAATTATTTTAAGGGATAAATAGTAAAATTACTATTTTACCCATTTTAAATTTACTCAAAATCAACTTCTTTGGTCAACTAATGGTATTCCATCCATTTGGACCCCCGCTGCATATTTTCGAAAGGTTAGGAGACCTTCGCTGGCACAAATTGAATGTTAGGATAAAGTTTGCAAAAATTGAAAATATTAGGGACTATTGCTGCAATTTTCCCTTTTATAATTCATATATTAATGTAATTTTAGCAATGTGCTGGCACTTCTGTTTCAAATAAATTTTTAGTTAATTAAAATACGCAAGTTGGATTCAAATTTCCTCTCATTAAATGCCACGAATAACAGAAGAGAAAAATCTAAAACATTTAATGAAGTTTCCTAGGATTTGTATTTGGACAAAATATGTTGTTTTTTTAATACAAAATGGCGTTACGACCAATACTAATGCAGCGAGTTCGTATTATAAAATATGAAATCTTGTAAAAGGGAATACACACTTTTCACCTGAGAATTCTTCGATAAGAACTAAGAAGATTTGAACAAAAATGGCTACCCTTATTTGCCCTGAACACCCTTCTCCAGTTGCAGACGCAGAAGCTCTAAGGAAGGCTTGTCAAGGTAAGTCTCTATGTAGTATTGACATACGTATAATAGACATCCCAAGATATCCTTCAATGTTTCGATTTTGTATGGAATGTGAAGAGTAGAAGAAACCGAAGAATTTCTTGGGATTTCTATATTATGCTTGGCCGTGTCTAAGAGCATATAAGTTGAAATGATTCTTCCTTTTACCAATCAAAACCCCTTCACCACATACCATTTTTTTGCTAAAAAGGACCATAGCAAGTATACTTTTTGGTACACACCAAGCACATGTATACATATGGTCCTTGTTTGAGCATAGAATGGCAGATTTTCATGAATCATGGTTTGAGCCTTGAACTTCACTTGTACTATATCTTCTGGAATTTTCAACCTTTTTTTGGACAGTTCATACTCGTCCAGCATTTGATTTGTTTGATCTGGTATCAGTTACGGACTCGCCGTGTTTAAGTTTTAATTTATTCATTTTATCTTCTATTCTTTTACATATGTTTTCTGATCAATTGCTTAGGATGGGGAACTGATGAAAAAGCAATAATTTCGATACTTGGGCGAAGGAATGCAATTCAAAGGAAGCTGATAAGGCAAGCTTATGAGGACATGTATCAAGAAGATCTTGTCAAGCGTCTTGAATCAGAGCTATCCGGAGATTTCGAGGTTCTATGTTCTTCTTGTTTCTTTTCCACTATACACGGCTTTAATGGTTTCACGTGTAAAGGTGAGCTAGGCAGTCCATTTCCTCTTTGTCTTAGAGCACGCCCCCCACACGGACAGGTGCTATGGACCAGTCTATCTCGAGAGGTAGGCTGTGCTATGCATCTGCTGACGCAGAACAGAAGTAAAAGATTTTCCAGCGTAAATTTTGAAAATAAGAAAACTGGAATTCACAAAAATAATAAAAAATAAAAACCAAAACTTCTATACTATTTCATCATAACGGAAAAACGTTCAAAAGCCTTGAAATAGACGTTACAAAAAATCCTAAAAGCATAGAATAGTAAAACATTCCAAAAATAACGAAAACTCAAACAGGAAATACGGAAATTAATTATTCGAAGGTATAAATGAAGGAATTTGGCTAAAATCCCGAGATCTTGGGCTTTGTCCCGAGTCCAATTTTTCGGACCGTTTCCAATCAGCCTGCCAAATTTCAGCCTATTCCGATACCGTAACGACAAATAACAAAATTGTCCGTGACGCGATTTTTTTTTGTTAATTTTCTATCCAGTACTTCTTCAAATTTCAAAACTAGTTGTCCTACATCATCTACACACCTATGACCCGTCGTGTGGGGGCCTGTTAAGGGGAATCAAGGATTGGGTTTCCCATCCTTTACACATGTAGTTGGAAGTGGTTCACAATAAAAGCATTAAAGTCAACGGTGGCCCCATACCTTTACACGTGTGGTCCTGCGCGAACTTTTCATAAGAACTTTTTGTTTGTTGAATTAAGGGTCTGTTTGATTGTAAGAGTGAAATTTGAGTGGAAAGAAAATGAATTTTAGAGAATTGAATTGCTTATAATTGTTTTCTTGGGAATTGTCAATTAATTGTGTTTGATTGATATAATTTTCCACTTGAAAAATGTTGTGGCTTTGCTTTTCATGAAAATTTTCCATTAAAGGGAAAATCTTTTTTATAATTGTGGATAGAATTTGTTTCCATTGCTGAAAAAAAAAATCTTGACTGGAAAACCATGGAAAAAGTAATTGTGTGAGCCAAATCAAGAAAATGAATTGCATGAAAAATTTAGTGTATCAAACAAGCCAAAAGTGGAAGATAGAATTCCTTTTCCGTTTTCCATGAAAATTTTTGTTGAATCAGACATGCCCTAATGAATGAGAAAACCAACTACTCCAGCTAAGAAAAAGGGACTCTTATCAACAAAAAATAGAGTAGAAAAAAGAGATAGAAGTGAGGTGCATGATATAAAAATGCGTTGTAAATAAACTTCTGCCAACTCTTATTCCAAGATGGATTGGTTAGACTTTGTGTATATCAAATGTCAATTGGGCCTCAATATCTTTAGTCTTTAATACTATCTTACAATGATGACATTTATGTGAAACACTGAATGAACTCAGAAAGCTGTGTACCGATGGATTTTGGATCCAGAAGATCGGGATGCTGTATTGTTGAATATTGCTATCAAGCAATTACCAATCTCGGATTATCGTGTGATAGTTGAAATTTCGTGCATTCGGTCACATGAAGAGCTTTTAGCTATCAAACGTGCCTACCAAATTCGCTATAAGCATTCCGTGGAAGAAGACTTGGCTCAACATACAACTGGTGATATTCGCCAGGTACGTAACAAGTTCATCACATAGAATTCTTTTCTTTCCTAATGTCCACAGCGATTTATGAGAATACGGAATAATGCTCAGTGGCTGCGATAACTTTATTACAGCTTCTGGTCGGGCTAGTGAGCGTATATAGGTACAATGGCAAGGAGATTAATGCGAGGCTAGCAAGTTCTGAGGCTGAAATACTTCACCGTGTTATCTCAGAAAAGGCATATAATCATGAAGAAACTATTCGAATCATAACTACGAGGAGTAAGGCTCAAATCCTAGCCACTGTGAATCACTTCAAAGATGATTATGGCACATCCATTACTAAGGTAAAAGACACAATTATTCATCTTATTGTATCAAACTTTTAGATTTTTCTTTCCCATTGTTGAAGTGAAGAAAAATGTAATTACTTTTGTCTAATTGTAATTGTTTTTAAGCATTTGAGGGATGATTCAAGTCACGAATACGTATCTGCATTGCGCACTGCCATCCGATGCATTTGTGACCATCACAAGTACTACGAAAAGGTGATTAATACTTGATCCAATGAAAAACTTTCTATCAGTTCAGAATACTGAAACGGACTCATGGACGCTATTTACATTACAGGTAGTTCGTTGTGCACTTAACAAGCCCGGGACTGATGAGGACTCCCTCACTCGGGTTATTGTCACCAGTGCTGAGAAAGATTTGAAGGAAATCAAGGAGCTTTTCCATAAGAGAAACAGCAGGCCTCTTGAGCATGCAGTGAAAAAGGACACTTCGGGTGACTACAAGGCATTCCTCCTGACTTTGCTCGGAAAGGAAGATTAATTGGTTGTTAGTACTGCTAGCAGGACATAATAAATTTACAAACTTTTGAGACTGATTTCAATTGAAGCTTTATGCTTCATTAGAGTCTTTAGTAAAATCCTGCTATGAGTTTGTCGAGCTTCTTGTCGTATTTGAGGACCTCTATAAAATAACAATGTTGGGTTTGAGAAAAATTATTAATTTAGAAGGGTTATTAAATTATCCATAAATTCATAGTTTATTAATTTATTGTTAGATTATGTGCGGTTATTTCTAGTCAACACTAAAAAATGTGATGGATGTCGAACAACTCTTGAACTATTATAGTGAAAATAATACGATGATGGAATAGCCTACTAACAATCAGATTAATCAAAGGGCATCAAAGATGATCATGATTTAAATGATGTGATGTTTTGCTTAATCGTTTATCCCTTATGATAAATATACCAATTGTGGTATATGCATTGCAAAAAATAAAGGATGAGGTTGAGTTCCCTTCGAGTAGAAAGAAAAACAAACAATTAAGATACGTAATTTCTTAAAATTGAATTAAAAAATAGAAATTATCAGATAAAAAGTTTTATAAAATTATTATTTTATGCATTTAGCAAGATTATTAATTTAATTTACAGATTCGAATCGAGATCTAAAAAAATATTGATTAAACTTATTATTTTTCGATGTTTTAGTGTATTCGTTTTTAGTAACATTACAATTGCTTAGTACTGTTTGTTGTTGGAATTTTTTTTCGAATCTTTTATGGTCTTTCCTGTATTTGTTAGTTGAGTAATGTTGTTTAGCACAATTGATGTTTAACATAGATTTAGGTTGTAGTACTTGTGGCATTAAAAT
The DNA here is from genome assembly GCA_903798355.1 of Fraxinus baroniana. Taxonomy (NCBI): domain Eukaryota; kingdom Viridiplantae; phylum Streptophyta; class Magnoliopsida; order Lamiales; family Oleaceae; genus Fraxinus; species Fraxinus baroniana. The sequence goes on along the minus strand of CAIGRO010219470.1, from coordinate 5,397 downwards.
TATATGTTCAATTAAACACAAGAATTTATCACATATTTAATAGAAACTGATATGTCGTGACATAAACTCATATTCAACCCTAGAGATGCTAGATAATATTATTCTTGTCAATATGTAGTGGGTTTTGATACTGCTATAGCATAGTACATTTTCGAAAGAAAATTCTGATTTTCTTATACGATTCTAATTTTAGGGATCAACCGCCTATATTCATGATTCCTCAAGTAAGTTTGGGAAATTGGGTCTGCGAGGTAAGAATTGTATCTTTATAAGACGTTCGACTAATCCAAAAGATATGTGTTCATAGGTGAAAATCAAGATGGGACTATAACTAAGATAGAATCATGTGATGTGACATTTCTTGAGAGTGATTTTCCTAGTAAGGGTTAAATTAAAAATGGAGAACATTTGTATGAATTAGATGATAAAGTTGTATGTGATGGATCACCTAAGGTGCAAGAGGAAACATTACACTTGTTGATCGAAGTGGGAGCAATTTATCTCCAAGTTCAAGTGATAGGGTCACATCAGAGCTTTCACTTCGTAAGAGTACTATAAAAGTATGCCAAAACGTCATTTTAAGATTGAAGAGCAAGTTTTCTTAGTATCTCCAGAAGATGATAAAGAACCAAAAGGTGAAAGTCTAAGTCTTCATACGTGTTCTAAAACTCTTGAGGAAAAAGAAGAAATGTCTAGAGTTCTATACACCAGTGTAGTTGGGAGTTTGATGTACGCTTACACTCTCCTCGACATTTGTTATGCCGTAGGTCTGGTCAACATGTATCAATCTAATCCCGGAAGAGAGTATTAAAAAGCTATTAAGAGGATATTGAGATACTTGAAGGGTATTGTTAATTACTTTTTATTTTATCAAGGAAATGATTTGTGCTTAAAAGGGTACACTGATGTTGATTGGGGTGGAGACTTAGATGAGCGTAGTAAGCATTTTTGTTTAATAATGATGTCATCTCTTGGAGTAGCAAGAAACAGACATGGATTTCCTTGTCTACAATAGAAGTAGAATTTGTAGCATGTGCTTCAGCGGTACATGAAGCTATTTGATTAATGAGGTTCTTACAGCATCTAAGAGTCTTAGTCGTGATGTGGGGACCTATATTGATTTATTGTGATCGTTAGGAAGCTATTGCATATACAAAGGATCCCAAGTATCATAACAAAACCAAACACATTGATATAAAATATAATTTTGTCAAAGATATCATAGGAAAGAAAGAAGTGAGTATGCAGTATATTTCTACACATCAAATGATAGCTGATCCATTTACAAAACCTATCCCTAAAGACGTTTTTAAGACCCATGTTAAATCTTTGAGATTGTATAGAATTTGAATTATGCACTACGTAATATAAGTCCATTAATGAACAATATTTGAGTTCATATGTAAAGAGTAATATTCTGCCATGATTTTTAGATTACTATTTATAGAGGTGGCAAACGAGTCAAGCCGATCGTGGGTGGCGAGCCACGAGCCGACTTGTTGGCTCGTCGAATTTTTTTCCCTCTAAAAAGGCTTATCTCACCTTAAATTTTTTTTGGGCGAGCCGACGAGCCGAGCTTAAGCTAGCTCGCCCAAAGCCAACGAGCCGTGAGCTCGACTAGTTGGGTGGCGAGCCGAGCTGGCACGAGTATGGGCCGAGCCGAGTAAGTATGTCAAATATGTTGAGATTGGTTCGCTCACATGAACAATCGCCTCAGACACTTTGAGGCGTGCTAAAATGAGATATAGTGATCATATTGTGTACATGATTCGATCGCCTTGATGAGATTACAAGTAAATGAATGTTTTTTTTCCTATCCATAAAACCTATTCTATAGCTAGATCGAGTTCTCGATTGGAATTGTCTAAAGGAATAAAGATAAAGAAAACTCATGTTAGATATCGATGAATATCTGAACTATGATTTGTGTAGTGTATTTTATTTATAACATTAGACATACACCCTAAGAAAGAAAGAAAACATCGTAAACATGGATTTCATACCACGTGTGCTTTAACGACCAATTAGAAATGAAAGAATTGATCCATGCTTCTTTATTGTGTGAGACTTCGAGGCATTTATGACCTCAAAATTTCATACTATTATGACTTTTAACTGTTTCTCGAAATCTTATTTCGGTGTTGCTACTTTATCATGTTGTCAATAACTATGGTTGATTCGGTTTGATGAGATATTGCTCCTTGAGATTATTCAATATTAATATCTTTTAAACCACATAGGTAAGCTTCATATGGGCAATCTCTCTCATCAGGGTCCGCTGTTTAGTATAAACATGCACGATTATGCTACGAGTAGCTAAAATCACATAGCTTTTCCCATTTCTCGGTTTCTCCTCACCTATAACCTTCATTTGTTAACAAGAAATAATATTTTTAAATCACGAACCACTAAATAACATCTAGTCAGAAAAGTAGCCCAAATGCGTTTTACAAAAACAATGATGAATTGTTCTTCGTAAATGGCAATACACTAATGCTAACCCATTTCGTACAATATCCAACTTCTTTGATAGGTATCTAGCTACATAGAGTGATGATGTACATAGCAGGGCCTTGCTATAAAATATTTAACTAATCAGATCAGATTGGATCTAACACCAAATCCAGAAAAAGAAGAAAAAAAAAATGATGCATGTGTTCGGTATGTAGGCATTGATCAGGAATAATCGTTCCATATCAATTTTTATGAAAACCACTGCAGTGAAAAAAAATCTGAGATTCTAATTCTATTGTTTGATACTGGTCACCGCAATTGAGAACATGCTCACAACTATTCTTAGTTTTCAACGAGAAAGGATAGCCAGGAGTGTGGCTAGAATTCCCAACATGGACCAACTTGATGTACTGGTGTCCATAAGCAACTCTTCACTTCATTGAATCTCGGCAACATCATGGGTCATATAGGTCTATTTCTTTAACCATCCTGTTGTGGGGATATTTCAATAATGAGGATCAAACAAGGGCTTAATTTGGGAAAAGGAAAGTTTTAGGCTTTCTAAGCACTGCTAGACCTACGAAATTGTAGCAGCCCAAACAGTTAGCAACAAATTACGGCCCAGCGGCTAAAACTTCTATATCACTAGCACCTCATTGAATATACTCTTAATGTCTTGTATTAGATTTATGACCAGACAATCAACTAGTAGCTCCACAGACTTAAATACTCTTGATCAAGACTATAATAATAATCAAAAATCAACTTCTACTGAGGAACATTATTTTTTCAAGACCATTCTGAATTTATATTGAGATTGTTATTGGGGCTTTTCAGTCTTTTTGATATAAATTGCACCAAAAGTAGAGGTACCTATCAGCAAAACAAGTTTCAGAGCATCTGTAAGACACCTTCCAAGCTTCTTGCTTTTCTCTTTATTGTCTCCTGCCAAAAGGAATGAAGATAATGATATAATCTAACTGCAAAAAAGTAAAACCTACAAACATTAATAATCCATTCAAACAATATTAATTGACTAACATTCACTGAAAATGGCCTTAAGTAACTAGAAGAACAACATTAAGAAAATGAGCACAGACAAGTTGTCACGTGTTACTTGATTCTTATAGACCAAAAAGTGTAAGCCCAGTTGATTCATTGATGAAATGTGAGGCTTAAATCGTGGTAATATTAAGAAATATAATTCCAGTATCATCAAAGAATATAGCCCTCGCCTGAGCAAAACAGTATGAAATTGTAGAGCACAGATTACGGGTCAAAGGAGGAAAATGATGAATTCGTTTTGCATCTGTAACCCAGTTCTATCATTTATATGACATCAAGTACGAATAATATGTATGCTGACACATCCTTAGCTTTAGAGAGAAAAATATCAGAGGATTTAACCAATGGACATTCAGTTCGATTAATCGAAAAATATTTAAGCAGCAACAAATTAAGCTTTGTTCCAAAAAATTAGGGATCAGCTACATGAACCACTTTTGCCACTCCTATTAGTTCATTGCTAGATCTATTCAAAGATCTAAGTAAACAAGCATAATTTGCATATTTATGTCCATCACATGAATAGGTAGCATTATGGTTCAAAAAAACTATTTAAGGCTTACGCCTCAAATCTCGTCTCATGTGAGGCTATCATAAAATGCCTCAAAACCCAACCTTTATGGCCACTTGAGAGGCTTACACCATGACTTGGCAAGGCTTATGCCTCAAACCAGCTAAGGTCGCCCGTTTGTCGAGTATTTTTCAAAGATTTAGCCCTCGTTCGGCCTCCATTTTAATTAGATTTTGGAAAAACAACATTTTGGAACAATAATTTTTTGGAGAATGTTTAGTTAAAAAGGTAGGAATGGTCTTGGATATATGTGTAATATTATTGGAGAATGTGTGGTTGATAAAAAAACAGAAAAATGAACTATAATTTTAATGGAGCCCAAATAGGAGCTTAATTATTAACCTTAGCCTTTTGAGTTATTTCTTTATAACTTAAAATGTTTTTTTGGCGTCGTTTCCTTTTTTAATGGGAAGGAGAATATATCATTGCAATTGAAATTTGCGATGATGACAAAGAATGAAAAGAAACTTATAATGAGGATAATGATGTTAATGATTCCCTCAAAGATCATATTAATAGTGATGTAAGAAACTTTTTGAGTAGTCGTAATTTTGGTTCATGATTATTAATTTGAAAACTTACTATTTTCTATTTTCTTGATCTATTTTATGTTTATTTGCAAGTAAAGACTTTTTGAGTTTTGTTAATTAGCTTTGTTATGAATTTTTTTCATGGTATATTGCGAGTATATTTTAGTATTTTTATTAATTCTTTTATTATTCTATCTTGAGGCTTATGCCTCGCGTCACGGAGAAAATGCTTCGGTACCCAATTAAGCCTTTTAAAACACTGGGTAGCACGCAGTGAAAAATACTAAGAAGGAACAGTTCATGTAAGAATCTTGAGAGACGTATGGTAAGCTATTCTTAATGGAGGAAATAGAGAAGGAATGTAGGTTCACCAGGCATGAAAAATTCAACAAAAAGTTTCTACACTGCTAATACTACAATGATCACAAAATAAGCACTTTTTAAAATTTTTTGATTGCAGTAAAATGTTTGTCTCGTGTAAGATGCAAAGACAACAAGCACGGGTTGAAAAAAAGTAATACCTGAAACGAAAAGGGTCAAAAGTTTCAGATACACGAAAAAGAAGAAAATATCCCCCAATAACCTAAGAATATTGAAGCTCCATATGCAACTTGAGACAAGGCAAATACAATTTCTTTCTCCTGCAAATTTAACAGTAAATTTTCATATTAGGAAGTTGCTCCGATTGTTGCACAAATAGAGACGTTGAAGGGAGATAAACCACAAGTGGCATGGAATCACAAATGGTCAAAAAGGATAGAAGCGTGCCCAGAACAC
>CAIGRO010219448.1:0-11686 GCA_903798355.1 Fraxinus baroniana | reverse complement strand
AAAAAAAAAAAAAAAAAAAAAGAAGTAATATTATGATGCTTTGAACAATGAACTACATATATAGAGACGTTTTGTGTTATTAACCCGATTAAAAATAGATAAAATGGAGTTACATCACTTATCATTCTTGTAATCTAATAATATATAAATTAGTTAAGCCCCTGTTTGATGGCAATAATTTTGAAAACATGGAGTTTTGTGTAGTGTTTTTATAGGGAATATGTGGTTAAAAGTAAAAAAAAATAAAATGAGTTACCGTATAAAATATTTTATTGTGTAAAATGAGTATGAAAATTAAAGAATTTTGTTTTAAAATGAGACAAGCATAAATTAAATAAGAGAACAAATAAAAATATACTTCACAACGTAAGATCAATTAATAAGCCCATAGAAGGGATTAACCACAATATTAACTGTAAAATCTGGATAAAAAAATTAATTATTAAGAAAATTCATACAACAATATATATTTTAAAAAATATGTAGTATTTATAATCAAATTATCTACAGTAATCTTCAAGGAGAATATCTTAATTAACGAGATATTTGAGTTCTTACAAAATATTGAACTGAAAATATTTTTTTCCTATTGGGGTTGCATTAAATCTATGAATTATTTGATTTAAATGTTGATTACCCATTAAGTTTTACTATAATAGAAAGAAGAAAAAGTGTATTGAAAGTGAAATTTTGGCTTGAGATGATTTTAAGATTTAATGTTCAAATATCTAATGCATATTTGTGTTATATACCAACAAAAAGAGAAACTTTGGATAGCCGAATTCACTATTGGTTCTTAAAACAGAACCAAGAATCGGACCGAAATTGATCGTTTCTAAATGCATGGTCTCAAAACCGATCCATTTAATAAAGGAACTGAAATCAAACCGGCCTCTTCTATCCGGTTCTGGTTCGATTCCATAATTCTGGGAAAAAAACTTCCACCTCCAATTATAATAATAAAAAGATCTCCACTACGTTAGGAAAAATCAAGATCCTGTCCTCAATCTTTGAAGTAGTGTGAAATTATATCCTCAACCTCCAAAAGTGACATATTAACCCCTAACCTATTCAAAATTGTGATAGGTACTGATAATATGAATATTATAATTGCAAGGAAAACCATCAAATGGCAAATATTTCTCAAATTTTAACGTGAAACTCATGTGCAATTTCAAATTTCAAATTTTTTATTTATCGTCACTGAAACTTAATTTACCTAACTAAATATGCTAACGAATTAAAATCTTACCTTTAAATATTGGGAGGCTGTGTCACACTAACTAAAAGGTTGGGATTTGGCTATAAATTTTCCAAAATTTTTGTGTTTACATTTTGGTCTAAAATTTATTCATATTGAAGAAGTCACAAAAATCCCAGTTGCCTCAAGTTAGCTGACTTCTTCACTAAAGAAGAACAATTTCAATCTTGTTACATGTACATCTTTCTTTATACCTTTGCATCACCTTTCACATACAATTAATTCAACCATCACCCATCTATTGCATCATTCATGTGTAAGGCAAGTAGTAAAGGAAGCGGTACAAATGACCTAACTGATATATTTGTGGTATTATTTTAATTTGTTACATCAATTTATTAAATTTAGTTTTTAAGATTACATATATTAAAAAAAAAAAATTGTATATGCAATCAAACATGCTCGCTACTGAAAAATAAACTAAAAAAAATTAGAAAGTCCAAAGAAGGTTAGGGTATTATATTCTCAACAATTAATTGAGATAACAAAATTGTAGTCGAGAAATCAATACAGAAGTATAAATATAAATGATTAACTAGTCTCAGCTACTTCTTTACACATTTAATTTTAATTGAGTAAATAACTTGAAATAATCAAGACTCAAAATAAATGTCAGTATTTTTCACAAAGGAAAACTCATTTCTTACCTAATATCATATATGATGTGCATCTTTAGTTATAGACTACACATTTAAATTGTTATGGTTTAGAGGTAATGAATTTTGACAAGTCTAATTATGTACATGGTTGTCTTAACATCATAAACCCATAAACATTTTTTTTGTTAGTGTCAAGCAACATTGATTTTAGGAAAAATTAAAGCAGCGGTCCCTAACCTTTCCATTTTTACAGACTTTATCCTAACTTTTATTTTGTATCATATGAGGTCTTTAACCTTTCATAAATATGTAGTTTGGGTCCCTTTAGATGAAAATCGTCCAAAACACCGTCATTTGACCTGAAAAATTAAAAAATAGTTATATTGACCCTTTTAAGGAGAGACAATTTCGTCCAATCACTATTCCTTATTTGATTTAAAGATTGAAAAGTAACAAATTATTTCCCATTCACATATTAACTTACATAGAGAGAAAGAGAAACGGTCATCATCTACAATGCCGGTGAAGAAAGCCATGAATCTACTGATAATATTGAAGAATTGTCACATACGAGGCCCTCTTCCTGCTCCTGTCTAGGTGAGTATTTTTTTTTCAAATTTCTGAAAATAATCGAGCTCATTGTTAGGCACTGAGCCTGATGTGGTTTCTTCTGCTGCAATATTTCATATTTTTTACTGCTTTATAGATTTGGGTTACCATAAAACGTGCAATAGCTATGTGTTCACATTATCCATTCATGTACCGTGAGACTAGGGTTTGTGTCCGATGATCATTTTGATTGAATTTGTTTTACATGAGAAAATTTTACTTATTTCACCATAAAGTTACTTCATGATGGTATATTATTTGCCAAGATGCACAACTTTGTGTACGAGCATGGTAAGGTAGCATATTTTGACTACGTGAATCCGGATTGGTTTAATAAATTTCTATTGGACAATTCTTTAAACATGTTGGGATACCTCCAACAAATTAGATATCTCTATAAGGTTGAAAAGAAGAGATTTAGTGAGGCATCTTTCTGGTTGGTGAGGGATGCAGACTTTATAAATTTAGTGAGGTTGCTTGGGGATAAGATGATTGTTGAGTTATGGTGTTTACGTGTGGTTGAAGTGTAGGAATTTCCATTGGCTGAAAATGTGAGATATGATATTTCATTGTGGATGTTGACACAGGTGAGGTTTTGGAGAAGATGGAAGAAACAGAGAATGTAGATGATGATGGTCAACTTGGGCGCCATATACAGTATGATGTAGAGGTGTATGATGAATTTGTAGATGGGAGTGATGTGTATATCGTGGATAAGGTTGAGAGTGTAGGTGAAATAGATGAAATGTAAGCATACATAGATGGTGGTCATGAGGTTCATGTTGAAGTGGAAAAGTATATGGATGATAATACTGATAGAGATGCTTATGTTGGGACAAGAGCTTAAGAGGTTGGGGAAAATGTAGGGGCTGCAATAGGTGAACTTGTAGTTGATACTGATTTTGGTGTGTCATTTGTTGAAAATTTGTAGCCTGCAGAAGATGAACTTGCAGATGTTGAAGTAGAGGCAACATTGGAGGAATCTGCAGATTAATAGTGGACGAGGTTGAGGAACTTGCATATGTTGAAGTGGGGGCTATAGTTGAGGAACCTGCAATTGAACATGCAGTGCATCTTGATGATAATGCACCTACCGTTGATGATACTCCACATGAACTTGCAGTTGAAGTAGAGGCCACATAGGATGATACTCCACAAGAAAAGGCTAATAATGCACGAACTAGTGAGGAAAATGTGGCGGAAGATTTTCCAAGTGATAAGAACCCGTGGTGCCTCCTATTGATAATGCACCACATGTTGAATAACCTGTGGTTGAACCTAAAATTGAACATGATGGGGACCATTAATTTGGAGAAGGACACTTGGAGGACTTTAGTGATCTAGAATATGACCAGGAAGAATATGTTGTCGAAAATGACAGTTATGAAGATGCATTCTTCAGGTTGACTGAACCTCTTGATGTTGGCATTGAGAACATGGGGGATGAAGTTCAAGGCAATACAGGACCTGCAGATGGTGATGGAACAGACTACGATGACTCCGATGACTTGAGAATCATTCCAAGTGACGGTGAAGAAGGGGGTTCATCCTCAAGAGCTAGGAATGAGATTTGTTAAACCCTGCAACTGACATGTAAGATCCAAAATTCTAGATACGTAATAATCTTTTATACTTCTTTCCTTTCTTATTATGCAGTGTACTAATGGTATAACAAAAACAAATTGACTTGCTCTATTTCTGAAGGCATGAGATTTGACGACATAAAGATACTAAGGGATGCAATGGTACGATATTCAATAAAAATGCAAGGCAGATAAGATATGTGAAGAGTGAAGGAACCAGACTAAGGGTGATGTGTGACAATAACTATCGATAGGAGTTATATGCCTACCAACAGTTAGAAAAAGGTTTCAAGATTGACACCTTCAATGATGAACATACTTACACAATGGTGTGGCAAAACAAAAGAGTAAATACTGGGTACTTGGCAAAGAAATATATATGAAAGTCCAAATTAGATCCAAAATTGTCTATGAGCAGTTTCGTTGAGGCAGTGAAAGAGGAATACATGTATGAGATATCAAAGCATCAATTTATAGGACGAGAGCAAAATGTCTAGAGGTTATTAACGGTCTTGTAGCTGAGCAGTACAAGATACTATGGGACTACGGTCAAGAATTGAAAAGAACTAATACTGGTAGCACGGTTCAAACTGAAGGTTCAGGGCCCACATTCAAAAGATGATACATATGCTTGGGGCTTGCAAATAAGGATTTAGGTTAGGATATAGGCCAGTGATTGGTTTGGGTGAATGTTTCTTAAAAAGTGAACAAGGTAGACATCTATTAGCTGCAGTTGGTATTGATGGAGAAAACTGCATGTTCTCCGTTGTATGGACGTAATGGATGTTGAGAACAAAAGAAATTGGAAATTGACAATGGGATGCATAACATTAGGGCTTGGACCTTTATTTCAGATAAACAGAAGGGTTTGGTAGAATTCATTAACAAATTCTGTGAATGAGCTGAGTATAGTGGTTGTAGCAAGACAACCGTATAGTAACTTCACTTTGATGCATAAGGGCCTTACGCTGAAAAGTCTATTCTGGTCTACCACTAGGGCAACAACTATGCCAAAGTGGAAGAGTGCAATGGCTAAAATGAAAGAAGTTAATGAAGAAGCCTTCAAGTGGTTCAATAAGAAACCAGTCTCACAATGTACCAGATCAGATTTCAGGAGCATAATAAGTGTGACATCCTACTTAACAACTTATGTGAGGTATTCAAATCTTCCGTTGTTGTTGCAAAAGAAAAACCAATTATATCACTGTTGGGGAAGATTAGACTCCAATAAATGATGAGGATGAATACAAATGAGGAAGCAGTACAAAGATGGGATCGTGCTTTTGGTCCTAGAATTATGACTATAACTAAAAAAGTAAAGGTAAATGCAAGATACTTGAAGGCAAATTATGCCGGTAATGAGAAATTTGAGGTCAGCAATAGAGATGGTATGTGATGGAGTGTGGACTTGGGAGAAGGAAATGTGAATGTAAAAAATGGCAACTTAGTGGAATCCCCTATGCTCATGCAATCTCTAGTATGATTTCTAGGAACATTGGCATATTAGAGTATGTTGATGTATGCTACAACAAGGAAGCTTATCTCAAGACCTACATTCCAGTAATTCAACCAATGTCAAGTCTGGAGTTATGGCCAAAACTTGGTACGCATCCTCTTCATCCACCCATGAAAAAGAAATAGGCAAGCAGACCAAAGAATATGAGAAAAAGGTCACAAGTTGAACCACCTCCTGGTATAAAAATTACAAGAATGGGTATGAAGATGACATGTAAAAGATGTGGGAGAATAAGTCATAATAGGAGAACATGCACAACCTTATTATCGACAGATGCAAGTTCCTTGCCAAGTTCACAAACAGATACTCAACAATAATCACAACCAACATCACAAGGCTAGAGAAAAGTATCTACATCAAATGAGTCTTAGGCACAACAGGCGAAGAAGAAGGGTAAGGAAAAAAGAACTTAGCTTGTACTGCTTCTGTGTTTTCTTAGACTACTTTTTGTGTCATATATGATCTTTTGTAAGAGGATAACTTGAACCAATCTTTTGATGATGTGCATTTCAAGTAAAGATGAAAAGAATTGTCAGCATTGCAATCCTTATTTTAGTGTCATACATGAGATTTTAAGTTTTATATATATATTTGAAGTGAAAATGGTTGTATTTATACTGAACATTGTCTAGGAACTTTACAAATGGTCAAGGACCTGAGATACAAATGAGTGAAATATATTGTACTTTCGTTGCAATTTGTTTTAAAGGTTTGGGACTTCGGTGCAACGGGTTCAAAAAGTTTGGGACTTCTTCTACGACAACTGGAAATAGTTTAGGACTGCCTATGGGATTTACACAATTTATTTGGGATCATCGCTACACCATCATCTTAACGTGTCCAAACAAAGTTTCCCTTTTATTTATGAATCATTCGTTCTCAGCAAAGAAGTGGAACATAGGATAAACAAAATACCAAAACCCAGTTAAATAATAACATGTTTTATTACTAGAAAATAAGTAAGAAGATAACAGACACACGATTTTTCACTATGAGACATACATCATAACACAGAATAGCTATACCTAACCTAAATCTAAGTACATGCCCATTTCACTAAAACTCCACATACAAATCTAATAAGCCAAGTCTTCCATGCTAAACGACCTCTTGAATCATGTTCCATCTCCCTCCTAACTCCAAGAATAAGCTCTTTTGATCTCTCAAATATTGGTGGGTCAACCCAGTTGAAGAAATTACATCCACCCGCATCTTTATGTCGCGGCAGTTGATAAGCTTTCTTCCCGGGTTTAAGTTCGTTCATGAAATCTTCATCTTACCTACATCTACAAACATTCATCTCCATCTCATTTCTGAAAAACGTTTGACAGTTATTGGAGGAAGAAAGAATAAATATTATTCAATGATATGGGAGGAAATGTACAGTGATTTGAACAGTATCAAAAGAGGAATAGTGATTTGATGAAATTGCCCCTCCTTAAAATGGTCAATATACCTGATTTTTTAATTTCTCAGGTCAACTGACGTTTTTTTGGACGGTTTCAGTCCAAAGAGACCCCACCTACATATTTATGAAATGTTAGGGATCTCCTTGACACAAAATGAAGGTTATAGTAAAACCTGCAAAAAATGAAAATGTTAGGGACCGTTGCTGCAATTTTTCCTTGATTTTATTATATTGCATTTGAAGAAATATCTACACATATGAATCATAAATTACTCAATCAAACATGTAACTAACACTCCAATATAAATAATCCCACGTTAACTTATCCTTCAAAAATTTCTTCATCACAAGACTCCAACATAAATAATTTTTCCCATCTAAACTCACATTAGTCGACTAAAGCAAATCATTATTTGCACCGCCATCATAAAAAAGTTCGACCAACAACTGATGTGTGTGTTTCACCCATCATATTAATGCTACTTAATTTTGATAATTCATTTGATTCTTAGAGTTTTAGAATGTCTTGATTTGTGTTTCATGTTATTTTATAGGTTAGTTGAATTCGTGTGAACAGTTCAAATCTTGGAGAAAAAAAGTGAAGTCAACGTGAATTAATGAAAAATTGATGTTGATTTTGTGAACTTTGATGATTGGAGGCCAAATTGAAAAGAAAAAAAAGTGAATAACGACGAAAAATAGAGAAATTTAAAGTTTGAGGACTTAATTGAAACTTTTTAATAGTTGATTCGGATCATGAAATAATAATTGAAGATTGCTAACAGTCAACCGGATGCAAGTAAAAGTAAAAAAGGAGTGAAATGTGATCAAAATATTTTCACAAATGAATTTTCAATCGCACAAATATGTTCAAGATTTTTTAGTCGGAGATTAAGACCCATTTTTGACATAATAAACGTTTGAGTTGAAAAAACTATTTCTAGCAAAGTTGTAACCTTTTGAGTTATTTTTCCAACGCATTTTGAATTGCTTTAATCGAATATTGGGAGAAAGCGTTAAGATAAAAATACTTAAGATGTGTAGGGTAGAATTTTAACCTAAAAAATGGGTGCCACGGTGCTACATTAGTGGCGGCCCAGTGCCAATCTCGGGAGAAATGGGGAAAAAGCGGCATCGAGGCGCCACCTAACGGGGGAGATGTTTGGAATTTTTTGGATTCCCTTTAAATCTCAATTTAATCCTAACTCTTCTAAGACTTCATGATGTTATAAACACAACCACAAAAAATAACTTTTCAATTACAATTTATCGAGATAAAAGCAAGAAATCATCCAAAAAAAAAAAAGGAGAAATCAAGAATAACATCGTAAAGGAGATTGAAGATCTATCAAAATTAGTTTTTCTATTCTCTTCTCTAGAGTTTGATGTAACCAAAACTTAAGAATATGGTTTGATTTTTCTATAGTTAATCTTTGAGATTTCCCAATCATGTTTATTTGTGTTATTTATTCTTAACGTTTTCAATTCATTGACCACTATCGAATGATTAGATGCTTGTGAATTTCGGCATTCGAGAGAGGAAAAATTATATGCAATCTAGGAATAACACAGTCTAAATTTTATAAGTTTCGAGAAAAAGTATAGAATCTTTGAAGTTTGTTCCACTTAAGAACCATGAATTTGACAATTTCTAGGTTTTAATTCGTAATATTGAAATTGAAATATAGGAATAGTTTTTATGCGGCACTTGAGACATGGAGTAGAATAACATTGGGTTCTTACTTATAAACTTAGAAAAATTTATTAGAAATAGTTATATAATTGAGAAATATATTTGATAGTTATGTGAAATCAAAACCCTATGCTTTCTCTATTTAGACAAATCTTTCAAACTTGTATTGATATCGTTAAATTCGTCACCGTATTCACAATTCGATTAGTTAATAATATTGGTTCTAAAACTCGACTTTCTAGATAAAATAAGAGCTAAACAATTATACTACTTAGTATAAATTGAATATCAATCCATGTGGTTTTGATGTCCTAAACCCATTATTATATTACAAACTTGACACTGTACACTTAAGGTATAATTACATTTTAACAACCAATACAATAATATCTGGAACAAATACGAAGGTCCAATCAAATATCAAATCTGAAAATGAAGAAAGTAGTGAGGAGATTAAAGAACACTAATTCTTGATCTGCCGATAGTTCGAAAAAAAGTATTCATATGTATTGAAGTTCTTATATCACCCTAAGTCAGCTTGCCTTTCAATTTAAAGCACCTTTAAGATTCCCAGTAGGCTAACATATTAGTTCCTAGTAAATATTGTCCGAGATCCACGGCCTTCCTTAATATCATTATCAAGGTACCATGGTGCAGAAGCATATTCATTTCATACATGGCAAACAATTCAAAGTGCGCATTTCAAAGTGCGATCATTTTCAACATGTACATTTCATGATCGTGCAGCCCAAGCGAGCCACTAAGCCCTGTTTGGTGGCCATTATCTGAGAAAAATAATGGGAAATGAATGTTAATTGGAAAATAAATAAATTGTAAGAATATGTGGTGCACTTGTTCTATATATTAATACTAACATGGACGATTGGATATGATATTTTCATGAAATATGAATTTACTATATTTTCCTCAGTTTGATTTTTTCTAAAAAATGAATTATTAGTTGATTTTGATAAAAGTTGATAAGATGTACTATGGTTGAAAAATTAATAAAAGTTGTGGGTTTGAATTAAAAATGAGTTTGAAGAAACGTTTTTTTATAAAATGAGAAAAATTAATAAAACTTCTTTTCGTGTTTCAATCGTGACCTTCAGAAAATTCATTACTTTCCCAACTAAGCTATCCCAATGTTAACAAATTTGGCCGTTTTTCGCGTTTTGAAATTTTGGTTTGGTTTTAACCGAAAACAACTTAAACGACTTTTTTGGGGTTTTCTGTTTTCTTCGTAGATTTTAAACTCGTTTTTGAAAATTCGTTTCTGAAATTTGAAAAGTAAACGTGTTTTCAGTTTTTTCGAAAATTAAAAACTAAAAATAACTTGAAAACAACAACAAAAAATATGCTCTTCATTTTCTTGAAATTGAAGTCTAGTGGGATATATATATATATATATATATAGGTCCTGCTGGAGTTTTTATAGGGGTCTTTTGGGTTTCACAATTAAACACAACTTTTGTCACATCGTTCCATTAATTAAGTCATGCATTGCATTGTGTAGGAATAACGTTCATCAAAAGTCTGGATTACATTAAAAATCACACTTACCCTAAATGATCTTGTAGAAATATATTTCACATAATAAAAACGAATTATCCATTAAAGTTTTACAAATTAAAACAGATCAAATATCACTTGCAGAAAAACATACATTCAGATCTCCTCAGAACTTCCATCAAATGGAACCAGAGAAGACATAATCTCTCTCTCTCTCTCTCTCTCTCTCTCTCATATATATATATATATAAAGCTTGGTAGAGTTAAGAATTTGATTCTGGCACAGAAGTTGGATTGACTTTCTTGAACGCAGCGGAGAAGCAACCAGATGATGATGATCCATCAACACTGTTTTGTAATGGTTTTTCTTGACTCGTACTCTTTTGGAGTCTGTTGGTCTTCTCTTTATGGAGTTTCCTCAACACGTAAACTTCAGCAATATCAACATTAGGATTCAACATGGCTGCTCTGTCGATACAAAAATACAGATGCAAGAACTAAGACTGATTGAATTGAAACGATGAATGAACTAAAGAATGCAATTAATGGGATATATATAGACTTTTGATGAACATTATTCCCACGCAATGCATGACTTGCTTAATGGAACGATGTGACAAAAGTTGGCATTTACGTGTGAGTCCAGCTACTTTTCTTGCTCGACAAGAAAATCTTCAGGAATGGAATTTCATTTTAAATTTTTTTTATTGTAGATGCTTCCATGGGATTCAAGAATTTACTGATCAATTTTCTTTTAAAAAGAGTTTAACCACAATTACAGAGACAGAATAAGATAATTCATTCAAGTGTAATATTATTTTATAAAAATAAGAAAAAAAATACATTTTCTTCATACAGGGAGCTATTTCAATTATTTAAATCATTTCAATTTAAACACTTGGTAGAAAAAAAATGTTAGTTTGTTTTAATTGTGTATCATACAGATCTCAGAATTTAAAAGTTAAAAATCAAATAACCAATCCCTTATTTAGTTTTCATTATTTTCAAAATACATTTTTTCCTCTTATTTTTAATTTCGTATTTTTCAATAAAATAATATTACATGCAAGCTCAAAACCTTCCTTATATTATAACCACACATTGAAAAAAATGTCGCTCAAAGTCTTTCTCTTAGACTGGATATATAACGTCATGTACTGAAATGGAATAAAAATATGAAACCAATATAAAATTTACCATTTTACACATTATGTTATATTGAGAGATCGAGATATTTGAACTTTTGCTGTAAATTTAATTTTTTTGCATTTTTAGTCCTATTTAACAACCATTTTTTAAGAAAAAAACAATGAATTGAATAATGATTTTTTACGAAAGAGTGTGTAATTAAAAAATAGGAAAAGAATTTCAATTTTACATTTAGAATATTTTATTACTTAAATGTGTGGTTGAAAATGAGTACATTAAAAAAAGAGTTTGAAAATAATAGTTGTCAAAAGGTGGCATAGTAGTATTCTCTTTTAAACTTTATATATATATATATA
>CAIGRO010219438.1:3891-17104 GCA_903798355.1 Fraxinus baroniana | reverse complement strand
AAACCTGGTATAGTAGCTTTTTTCACTTTGAAATGATGGTGGGGCCAAACAGGGACTAAATTTGTGTGTGCAAGTTAATTAACTTAATTGACAAAGGAAAGGTAGAATTGATCAATTAAAGCTCCCTATTGCAGAGATACTCCAACTCAATAATTCTATTGTAAACATAATTTTTAAAAATAATTTGATATCTTTGAGGAGTATTCTTAGTAATAAGGGTGACAATAGGTGATGCCAATATAGGTTATAAACATATGCTTTTTAAACATGATGTGAAAGACTTTAAGAGATTAATGTTACTTTAGTATTGCAAAATTTAAAACAAAGAAAAGTGAGAGTACTATTCAAAATTTAAGGTTTTAGAAATAATGTTGCTATAAAAATTAAGCAATTATGTCGTGACTTTCGGTGTGTAACAATAGATATCAAACTTTAGAATATATTTAGTACATCGAATTAGAATGGAAAAAAAAACATTTTAATAAGTTAGCGGATGAAAAGTTTGAAAATACTCATTTCAATATGTACGATTGGACCAAATTGAATGTCCTCATTTCAATATGACCAATTTACAAGCGATGTACCTCGTGAAAGTAAAAATTATCAATTTACCATTTGTGGTAGATCTTCTTCAAATTGATGTATACAAAAATAATTTACAAATGCTCCTAGGTATGCACTTTCCTAATATTGGCATTTTCAAAGTCTTAAAAATTTCATCATATTTTTTTTTCAATTTTCGAGATTTGGTTATTGATTATAAAGAAATAAATGTCACATCAATCACAAATGAAATCAACATGAGGATGTTGACTACTCTTAACAAAATTGTTCTACCTACAAAGTTGTAACCCTAAGTATCAATAACGATGAACTTGAAAAACGTTGGTGATTAAGAGAATTCGAAAGTCGGTTTCACTTGAAAAGTCATCCACATTCTTAAAAAAGGATAATGAGTAATAAGTTAAACTTTGTATTGATAATTTTTTGGAAGCTAAACCTTCAAATGATGGTAAAAACAAATTCGTGATGATGAAATGTTTAGCTCTTGCTCTTCTAGTAAAGTAGATAGAATCTTTTGAGACTAACTTGCTACAAGCTTGAAAGAATGCGGAGACCAATTGTATTTTCAAGTATTTTATTTGCAAGTTCTCTGCTTCTTCACAATTGATCAGTAACAACAAATCAATAGCACAAGAAACCAAACAAATGCACCACAGCGCATCTTAGTACTCCACTACTTATTTTAATGTATCTGCTCCACAAAATTATGGAGACAAATGTATTCTTTATTGACCAATGCATATGCATTGTTGAAAGTTCTAATTGTTGGACATGAAATGGAGAAAATGGCCATGAAGAAGTGTACCCTCTGAGAGTTTTGAAACCATAACTGGGTGTTAGGTTGGGGTGGGGTGGGGATTTCGAGTTGATCAAAATCTCAGAAAATGCAGCCTCAGATTCAGACAACCTAGTACCTACATTATTTCCAAGATCCTGTACAGCTGCTGAAGGCACTATGAAAGATCTGTTGTTTGTCAGCCAACGATGACCTTCAATTTCAATCGACCGACAATGGTGATTACATTCAAAAAGGTAGGGACTGAGTGTTCTATACAGATGCATATTTGCTGAGTTATAGGTTGCAAGTTTGTGCATACATGGCCCATCTTCGACTAATCATGTCATTTCCTATGCAGATTGCAAAGTCACCTCCCCAGTGGCTGTTTGGTCGAAGTTGGCGCAAGCCTCCGGAGTGTCTTCTTCACTTGGTGGAACCAGTTGCCAAAAGAGCGGCAAATATTTGTCCCATCCCTTGAGAATGGCAGCGCCTTTGCTGCTCCCAGTTTTTTCCTAGACACGAAAACAGATGCCTGTAGTATAAGAACCGTGCAGAACAGTTTCCTTTACGTGGAACGTGTGTCAAATTTTAAAGTTTTGAAGTCAGAATCCAAATTGCATGTTGGAAATTGATATAGAAGACATCCATGTATGGTTTTGATGTGATAAAGAAACAGTAGTGTGATTAACTAAACAAACTGCAAGCTGGATGGTATGATGATGTTTCAACTTACAACATGGGCTTCAATAAGGCTCTTTAGTTGCATCTGACCGACCGAAGCAACCACTCTCTGGATCTTCACGATTTCCTTGTTCACCTGCTAGTTTGACATGGTATAACATGAGACAGAAAACTATAATTGTACAATCGGTAACAAATAGTCCATCTCTACATGTGACCAAACAAACACGAAACAGAGATATGGATCTTCACACACATTGGGATCCATGATGGTTACTAAATTTTTATCAAGTTTTCATTTGGGACGCTTAACTTCATTTTTTTTTTCAAATCGGCCTTTGAACTTAAACTTCGCTTAACTTGGAACAAAAAGAGGTTCAGTAACCAATGTGATATTTTGCTAAAAATAAATGACCACCAGAGGTTTTAAGTTACAATACATTTCCCCTCAAAAAGTACATAGCAACAAACCTTGGGGATGAGTGTATCGTCCTCATCGAGAATGTAAGCCAAACCTCCAGTCATACCTGCTGCCACATTTCTACCCACCCTGTCAAAAGCAAGACAGAAACTCAGACAATGGAAAACCCCCCACACATATACATTCCATATCATATGGTCATTATTAATGAGAATACTCACTTTCCAAGCACAACCACACAACCTCCTGTCATGTACTCACAACAGTGATCTCCAGTTCCTTCCACCACTGCTTGAGCAAGTGAGTTTCTTACTGCAAAACGCTCCCCGGCTTTCCCTCTGACAAAGACCTGACCCCCTGTGGCTCCATACAAGCAGGTATTCCCTACAATAGTGGCATCTTCAGGCAAAAACCCGGTATTTTCGACAGGAGTCACAACCAATTCACCTCCAGCCATACCCTAAAACAAACTTATGTATTAGATGCTATAAAAGAAGGGGATAATAAAGTTCTATAGTCCTCCCTGGCAAACAAGTCATAACTCATCAAATTTTATGCTGGAAAGAAGTAGAATGAAAATGACGTCATTCTAATCATAATAACAGCAACAACAGCAAATATTTCAATGGAAGTTCATCAACCAATTGTATGATTCAAGTGTAAAAGGTTGACCAGCATACCTTGCCCACGTAATCGTTACCTTCTCCTACAAGCCGAATGTTCATTCCAGGTGTCAGAAAACATGCAAATGACTGCCCAGCACTCCCTGTGAATCTGCATGAAGAAAGAAATACATCATTAGTTTCAAACAAGGTCATTGTATAACAAAATAACAACACTAGTGGAATGAAATTTCTGCCTTGGCCATTATATTACGTTAAATTTAGCTGCCCAGCAAAACCAGAATCTCCATATTTCTTTGCGATCACACCTGAAATACGCCCACAAACTGCTCTGTCCACATTGTATATATTAACAGTTTTATTAACCACCAGTTCTTTCTGAATTGCCTCTGATACCTGTAGATAGGAGAACATTGTTTTAGATAATCAATTCCGTAAATGACACGGTGTTATACAGACAGACAGAAAATCCAGATTAGTCAGAAACAGAAGTCCAAATAAAGAAGCATGAAAAATCTTAAAAATTGATTCTCTTATATGGAAAATATAGACCACTTGATGATAGTAAATATTGTTGTAGTACAGCTTTGTCTGGAGAACATTACGAAAACCTAAGTAAGATGTGCAGAAATATGTCCGTGGGTGATCCTATGCTAGCTATTCAACCCTGGACCACTAGTTATCATATAATACTTTATCAGCTTTCCTACAATGGAATTTCAAGGTGAAACCCATGTACTTTTTGCAGCAAAAAAAAGAAGCCTCTGCATGTTTAACCAGCTGAAAGAATAGTGAAAATTTTAACCATTCAATGTGCATCCAAGAAATAATCATGGAATCTGTTGAAGTTGGACATGCTTCTTTTTAAGGAAAGATAATAAACCGCCATTTTCCCTAACTCTCTCAAGACGGAAATTTCTGATAGTTTTGAAGAATTTATAATAAAAAATTCATGAATCTATCAACTGAGCAACTGATCATACTCTTTTTCTTCGTCCGTAGAAAAAAAAAACTCATTTTAATGCAACAATTATTACCTCTTGATCTGAAAGTAAGACATCATCCAAAACTGGACCGTTGCTGTGAACTTCCTGATTCCTAATCATAGTGCTGCTCCATTTTGGCAATCCAACACTCTTAAAAACAAAAGACATGGACGTTTTTTTATGAAAGACAAAATTGATTCATGTAAAAATGGATTAGAAGTATATATCGCATACTTACAGAAAGAATATAACTAAGATCAAGATGCTGAGTCTTCATCAATGAAATATCTCGAGATCTTAGTAGCTCTGTACGTCCAATTATGTCATCCAGTTTTCCATAGCCCAGTTGTGCCAACATGCCTCTTACCTAGCCAAATATTGTCAAGAAATCATTAACATGTGCTTTAAAACGAACATAAACATGTCATAGAACCCAAACCAGGCAGTGCCAAAGGGTTCAAGAAGTTGGATGCTAAATAACTTGGGGTTGAAATTGGGCCTTTCAACATTGAATTCAACTAATTTTTATATTCATTAATTTATCACATCAGACACGAACACCATATTATTGGTTCACCTAAAGCCTTCGTCCAGGATGCTTAATATAGTTTTTTCTACACGAATATCTCCTCTTACTCAGAAATTGCTCATTTTCAAAAGGTAGAAGTTTCCTGACAACCTCAAATTTCCAAAAGGGGACCCACTGACCACAAAGCCAGAAAACAGAAATTAGTGGAGGAAGAAACAACGCCAATATCCCACGAAGTCTTCTTCTTTACAACAGAAACTTGTTTTGCCGAGCAAGGAAATTCCACTCGCAGGAGCATCTGTTCAGCACCCAACCCTAACCCCAACCCCCAGTTATACTTTCAATGCTGAACATTCTCAAATTAGCAGCAGTAAGAGGAAGTCAGATACAGGTGTTCCGGAGATCAATCTTATCATACTAATATTCATGATTTAGCAACTTCGCACGTATTACTGTGTTCTATTAACATTATAAGCAAATGAATTAGAACTCTTAAGAAACCTAAAACATGATTAGATTGAAGCATCTGGTGACAAAATTTGTATATGCAGAAATGCAGATTACCTCTTCAGCAACATATAAAAAGAAGTTGACCAGGTCACCCGGTAGACCAGGAAAACGAGCCCTTAATTCCTCTCTCTGAAGTAAATTAAATTGAAGATACTATTAAATATTATAAAAGAAATCAGAAATTTCTAGGCGATGCACAAGGTGAATAAAAAAAGCGCAGTATTATGTAGGAATCCTTATCACCTGACTGGCAACACCAACAGGACAATTATTCGTGTGGCAGATACGAGCCATCACACAACCAGTGGCAATCATTGCTACAGAACCAAATCCATACTCATCAGCACCCATTGCTGCAGCCATTAGGACATCAAATCCACTTTTAAAGCCACCATCAACTCTAAGAATAACTCTTTCTCTGAGTCCATTAGAAATGAGTGTCTTTAAATGATAGCAAAACCCCCAGACCCAAAAAAACAAGGAAAAAAGTGTTAATTTGATTTCAGATAAAGAGGATGGGAAAGAAGGAAGCGGTCATATATTGAAACTATCAAGCCCACCTGGTGCGTTTCTGTAAGCCCGAGTTCCCAAGGACCACCAGCATGCTTGATGGAACTCACAGGGCTGGCTCCAGTTCCCCCATCATGCCCAGATATCTGCCAACCAGGTCAAAAATATTAGTGAAAGTCGTTGTTTGATTATATTCTATTTTACACCACAATGAAGTCAAAAGTCTTAAGAAGAATTTACCATATAATGATGGTTTGATGTAACAATTGTTGTCTACTGTATAAGAATAGCATTCCATGATTTTTACAACATGCAAGTGTTTGCATGTGATTAACATTTCATGATGATGATATCAAACAATCTAGATAATTATAGCATTTGAAAAATGTATGACAGACAGCATCCCAAAGTTTCTTTGCAATATCAAACAAAAAAATTAATTTACGCTTTGTATCGTATGGAGGTCCAAAAATATTTTGCTGAACTTAAAAAAGTATAAGTAACTAATTTTTTTGTTTCCAATCATGTTTCGATAACTTAACTAACTTATTCCTAACTTTCATCGATGAAAAAAAATTTATTTATTTTAAACTTACTCATTTCCTTTATAAGTAGCCTTTTTAATCTTTAGACAAACATGCTATCAGCACTTCGACCTCAGGCAAAGAGATGAATCATCTTTGATTTATACCTGTATAACATCAGCATTACCCTTTGCTACCCCAGAAGCCACTGTGCCAATGCCTGCTTCTGCCACAAGCTTTACAGATACTTTGGCCTTAGGGTTGACCTGTTCGTTATCATTAAATAGAAATATGAATCTCATAGTTCTCTAATCACATAATTTCGGGCGTTTACAGAAAAGTACAAATATGTTGTATAGCTTCACCTGATGAAGGTCAAAAATCAGTTGAGCGAGATCCTCAATAGAATAAATGTCATGGTGTGGAGGTGGAGATATGAGAGGGACACCAGGTTTTGAGTTCCTTAGTCTTGCAATATAAGCGCTAACTTTTTTCCCTGGCAGTTGTCCGCCTTCACCAGGTTTTGCACCTTGAGCAATTTTGATTTCTAGCTGATCAGCATTAGCCAAGAATGTTGGAGTAACACCAAAGCGTCCTGAAGCAACCTGAAAGATCAAATTAAACAACCATGGTAGTTTTTGTTACTGATAATACTTCTTATGAGTGCATGTTTGGTAAGTAGCACTAGACAAGAGTGGAAGGCATAACAAACAAGACTTTAGCTTGTTTTTCATCCTTAGTAATGTTGAGGTGCTACTGAAACCTCCTCACAAAACATGCCATGAACGGATAGTGTTCGCACCTGCTTGATGGCACTAGTTGCAGTATCACCATTTTGAAGACCTTTAAGGTGCGGCAATGTTGGAGAGTACCCATCAAAAACATCAGTAAGTGGACTCCAGCGAATAGGATCCTGGATGAAGATGAAATTTCAATAAAGTAAATGTAGCACAATAAGTTTTGCAATGGTGAATTAAAAAAAAAATATATATATATATATATAAAAGCCATTAATTAATCACATTCGAACTTAAAAATTTCTTCTTATCTTTTCTAAAATCTAAAAATAAAAGCCATTAATTTTCATTATACCATCAAAAATTTGGTTTAGAAGGCCAAAATGAAATGGATGAGGATTCAAATTCACGAAGATTATCTAATTACCTATCCCTTCCTACTAAGATGCATAGTATAATAAAATTATCGTGATATATGAAGTTTAATTGACAGTTACTATATCATAATTTTAATAATTTCGATATGGATTTGGTTGGGCTCAATTGATGAGTTTCCTGTTTGCACTCAGATTTTGAATCAATGGTATTGTAAAATATCGAACTGGACTCGTTCCATCCGGATCCAACGTAGTTGTTTACCTCACCCCCTTCTCCTGAATTAGATTTCCCACCCAATCTATTCATGGCAATAGCAATTGCTTCATGAGTTTCCCTGGAAATAGCTCCAAGTGACATGCCACCAGTGCAAAACCGCTGAACAATAGATGTAGCAGGTTCTACCTTTCCAACTGGAATCGGGGAACGATCACTTTTAAACTCAAGGAGATCCCTGAGAACCTGCAATCAGGGCAAGTATAAAAAGCATTAAAAGATTGTTGATCATCCGGTAAAGTATCAATAATAATGCACCAAAGGTGTCAAATGAGCATGCCAAGTTTACAGAGCTTTCTGTAGAATCAAATCATTATATTAATTTCGGCAACTCACATTCACAGGCCGGTTAACCAAATGCTGTTGATAAATTGAGTAAGCACTTTCACTCTTTTGGCGGACAGCTTTATGGAGCAGCTTTGACATTTCGGGGTTGTTACCATGATATTCGCCTTAGAATTAGCGGCAAAAGAGTTTAGCGTTTCTTAGTGAAATAAAATAAAAGTTGGTCAAATGAAAACATAAAAGATGCATGCATTATAAATTGAAAATTCTGTCATAAACCACAATAGGTGTACAAAGTATAAGTTCTTCAGACATTTCAACTTGTCAAAAACATATACCTCCAGGTCTAAATTGTATGAACCCAAAATTTTCAAGTCTTTTAGCTGTGTCTTCAGAGAAAGCCTTAACCCAAAATGAGAGGGTCTCCCTCGCCAACTGCAAGATTTAGCTATTGTTAATGCAAGAAATAAACAGTATGGATATGTCAACATTGAAGCTTCGTACAGAACACTGTCATACATCATTATGGTAAATCATTGTATCAAAGTGACAAACTGAAATCGTATTTCGGTTCAATATGATCACCTGCGAGACTCACCTTTGGTTTTAGTTTCCATGGGTGTATTATTCTACATTTCCCAAAAGAACATTCATTTGATAGTATGCAGTAGATGCAAACTTTTTGCAAAGATATCAGAGGTTGACAACCTCATGCTGAAAATCTTATTATGCTCATCAAGTTCATTATGTTGTGTTCAGACTAAATATCTTATCAATGAAAATATTTCTTGAAGTTTCTAATATAATAAGAAACTTATACATTAACTTACATTAGTTAATGTCTTTTAAATATTTTCACCATCTTCCCAACATTTTAGCGAGACTCAGCAATATTTTTAAAAGATATATACCACAGACAATAAGCCATTCTAAAATGTTTACAAATGCAGAAGAGCAACAAAATAGAGCTCCGTGTTGAGGTTAAATTCCTAGTACACTATTCTCCAACAATTTAAAGACGGGATCAAGGATAGGTTCTCAAGTAAATAGTTATCTTTTAACAGTGGAAGCATTACATCATTTTGGTTTTTGAGAACACATTATGCCAAAGAAGAGCTGAATGTGAAAAGCCAGCTGTGCAGGTTAAAAAATATAGTGATATGACATAAGCAGGAGAGGTTAAATTTTAGGAAAAAGTAATTTGTAGTCATGCAGTTAATAAATTGTAGTCATCCCACCAAAAAAAGATAATAATAATTTAATTTTATAATAAAAATAAGAACAAGGACCAGTGCAACTATACAACAATGTGCTTCACTCTTATTTTGAGCATTACCTCATCCAAGGTTAAACCACCAATGCTTGACATACTCCCACAAAATGCAATATCAATGATCTCTTTGCCCAATCCATAAACTTCAAATATCTGAGCGCCACAATAACTAAAGCCGAGTACTTTTCATCAATATTTATTATGTAAACAGAAGACGCATAAAAAAGTAATATAGGCCACAAATCCGGGATAATGAGAAACTACAAATTAAAAGGTGGCTTTGACATAAGCATGTACCTTGACAGCAATGAGATGCCCATTTTGGAGAGAATTTTCAGAAGGCCAGATTTTACTGCCTGGAATAGAATTTAGAACAATTATTTCCCATTCAGCATAGTCAACCAGAAAGTTCCTCCAGGGAACAAAGAACTAAGGAAAAAAGTCTCCAGAGATCCAATAAAAAGTAAAATACTTAACAATTCTTGAATCATCAAGAATTTAAAGTAAAATAATTAGCCCGGTAATTTCCAACCATGGCAACACCTAGAAGTTTACATAGAAAAAACTAGAATTATACATCTTTCTGCTAGATGCTAAAATTATTTAAAAAGGGGATGCAGATTTCCCATCTAACTCTTCTGAATTTTTCTATTTTATTCAAAATGGGTTCATCTATTATTTAGTTTCATAGTTCGTGTAATCATGTGCTTCCATAAACCCAACACTTCTAGTTTGCATTTGTACTCTCTAATATGCGTTTCTACTCTACTGACATATATGAACGTTTATATTAAACTTGGTGCATGTCCTACAATTTCTTTGGAACCTAACAAGTCAAATACTTCCAATACCACAAACTTGCAAAAAAGAAATACCTCAAAGGCATGCACATCCTAAAAAATTCTTACAGCATAGAAATTCAAAGAAGGAAAAGGATACCTAAGGATGGGTCAGCGAAAAAAAAATTTAAGAATTGCACGTCTACACAGCAGAAGCATCATATAGTAAGTTTGGAACACTAAACATTCAGAGCTTCTTATATGTGTGAACATCATATCAAGAATATCCAGGCTATGCAGCACTGATATAGAGTCCTGAATTCTAGTATAATACAGGCAATGTCTACACATACAAATATTGGAAACAGATCCACGAATATTCATATTGCACATATAGAAGATTCTCTTTGTAATAGTAGATATGTTAGGAGATCTCAGGCACATTTTGCAGAACTAAGAAATATCATGAAGCTGTAACTATTTGATATGAATGTCACTTAAGATAGTGATTCGATTTTAACCAACAGAAGGCAACAAATTATGAATCCAGCGAAAGGAAACACGACTCTTATAAACATGGATACAAGAACAACAACAAAAGCAATAAACATCTAAAGAACATTGTGACCAGCAAATATAAGAACCTTGCAAAAGTTCTTTTGAGCCTGTTCAATTGTAACAGTGGGCATTTTCCCGTTCCGCATCAGGTTTACAGTTTTATTGCTCAAGCGCCACTGTCTGCAAGTCTCAAGTGCCAAGTATGGACATACAGCACTGCAAAGATATAAAGAGAAGACTAAGGAAATGGTAGTTAAAACAACAAAGAGATGCACAAATAAAAAATGAACAAAATTGAATTGAACTATGGAAGCAGCAATTTTGAAGATGTTAAAAGGAAGATATTTTGTACTCCATTTGTCAATACATGTGCAAGAAGTTCTGTAGTCCATGTACCAAAACAAAAAGAAGGGAGGAAGGAAGGAAGGAAGGAAGGGGAAAGAGAGTATAAAAACTGCAATTTCAATAAATCAAGGGCACAGCCAAACTAAAATAAAAAGAATTACTATAGAGAAACTACAACAAAAATAATAAATCGAGGCATCTCAAATATTGCCAGGAGGATATAAAAACAATGCTATCCTATGTCAAATGCAATGACAATAGATAAACTACAACAAAAATAATAAACCGAGATATATCAAATATTGCCTGGAGGACATAAAAACAATTTTATCCTATGTCAAATGCAATGACAATCTCTCCAATAACAATTGTTGAAAGCAAATAATCAAATAGTGGTCATAGATAACGGAAGTAACCTTGCACCATATCCAATCAGACATGCAAACTGATGAGTACTAAAGCACTGAGCAGTATCAGCAATGATAGAAGCTGACATTCGCAGTCCATTCTGAATTAGATGCTGGTGAACAGCACCCACAGCAAGAAGTATTGGAATTGCAGGCCGAGTTGCCTCCTGGAAAAAGCAAATGTTATCAGGATGCACAACCTAGCAATAAAAAGGCTAGACAGTTGATGAGACTAGGAAAACATTTTTAAACATTGGTTATTGTAGGACATGCCTATCAGTTGGAAGGATGTTAATTTGCACATAAAAGTAAGATAAAACAAGTTTAAATTGAACCAAATTGTAAGATATCTGTTGGAGTCTTTGATTTATAATTCATCATAAACGACATGTCAAACCTCATCATTGTAATTACTGTAATTTAGATACTGATTTATAGCTCCTAATTTAGGGTAGCTTCCACTACAATAGCCATCGTTAGTCAACTATTGTAATTATATATTGTATTGTACTTTTGAATACAACATGGATTTCTCTTTTCCAGAAATTCTAACATCAAGAAACTACAAAACCTATAAGCAACAAGGAACCACAATATTCTTGCTCCCTTCACCCAATTGTTACAGTAACACTTTCCTGTTCCAGACCATCTTTTGAAAACGGAATCTAATCTTACGATTTGTTTCCTGAACTATTTTTCAAGATTTTCTACCACTAATAATGTCATTTATCTTTTTATTTATACGGTAGTGTGGAAAATAGATGCGGACAATCTCAGAGGCAGGTAACAAAGGCATGTTTCCTTAAAAAGATGATACTCCAAGAAGTGAGTTTTGATTGGGACTGACTCATGAATGGCATCTAAAACCTTAAATTCGTAATTATACAGGGCAATCTGATGCAAGAAATCCTGTGTTATGTCACGGCAACTAGAAGATAAAAGTGGGCACATATGAATTGTGCTCTTACCAGCTCGTCAGACCTATCAGAAAGCACAAGCAGCTGAGAACCATTTCTAACAGCTTCATCAGCAGCTTCACAAAGCTTAGTAAGTGTTTTCTCCAGCGAACCATCAACCCCTTTCCTTATGTTAAAAAATGCAGGTAACACTTGGGCTTTCAAGTATGGATCTTTCAATAAAGACTCGAACTCCCCTTCATTCAGCACAGGACTTGACAAAATTACCTGGTTGAAAAATTTAACTCACTAAGCTCAAAACACAAACAAAAAGGAAAAATGAAGTGTACAAAAGATCAAATATTACACCAAGTGTAAATTCAGAAGATATGAAAGAAACAAGAAGCGTTCCTCTGTGTTTTAAATGAAAATAAAGAAAAGAAGAAGAACCTGAGAGGCATTCTGAGGACCAATTTCTAGTATATTTCCTCTCTTCCCAAGGTTAACTTCAAGAGACATGACCAATCCTTCTCTGAGAGGATCAATGGCAGGATTTGTAACCTGACATTTACAATCACAAAACCCCATTATGAATGAAACAAAGTCTAAAAAGTTTAGCAACAAGATATTTTCAGAAAGATAATTTAACTGCCAATCTGGAACTATGATAACAGAAAATTAACTTCATTGAACCAATAATATATAAAGCTACAAAAAGAGTAAACAATATATTGAAATTCTCCAGAATCCCACACTTCATTTTAACTAGAAAGTGATTGGATATCAAACAAAAAACTTTAGAACTTACACAAACATCTAAGTGTCAAATCTGCAGAAAGCTTGAAGTTGCTTTAGAGCACTAAACATTGTTTTCACAAAAAAAAATTCCATACCTGAGCAAACCGTTGCTTGAAATAATCATATAACATGTGTGGCTTTTGAGATAACACTGCCAACGGAATATCGTCCCCCATGCAAAAAGTAGGCTCCTTCCCTTGACCAGCCATAGTTTCAATCACCATTTGAACATCCTCACTGGAATAGCCAAATGCCCTGTTGTCATAAAGAATAAAAAAATCATGACAAGCCAAAGTAATCGATACTGCAGTCTGGCACCAGTCACACCCATGCCCCCCCCCCCCCCCCCCCACCCCCC
>CAIGRO010219423.1:0-26819 GCA_903798355.1 Fraxinus baroniana | reverse complement strand
CGAATCCTTAAATATATGAAGAACTTGTGTTTACAAGAAAAGTAAAATATATGAATATTATTCCATCGATGCCATGTTTTCTGATGATTTATAGCTCCAATTGCACCGAATTTTAGTAGATTTATTACTTAAATACCGTTTAATTCATCTTACTAAACAAGTCACGAATGTATAAGATCGAGGTATTTCAATAATTATCTTGTGGGGATACTCATAAGATTCCTGATGTTGAGATACATTTGATGCTGGTGCATCAGTCACTGTGGCTTTCTTTTCATCTCTGACCTTGGCAACTATAATTGTAAATCCATTGGCAATGGCCATACTAGCTGCCCAGGCAATTTGTTACGATGCTTGTTATGTTCGTATATGTAATTTTCAAAATTTCGTTACACAAAAACCTCGGACGCATAATTTGTGTTCATGGGGGTGCATCATTTGAGGATAATTCTGATTTTGGACAACAAAACGGAATTAAAATTAGCATTCAATGCGATTAATATGATCGTAACTTCGTTTAATTGTACTGATCTGATTCATCATTCGTCATGGTTTCCTCAATAGATTCAGTTTGCAACATGTTAATGCCGATAACTGTGGTTTTGACTGTTTGATGCAGAAGGATAATGGATAGCCGTGATGAATACAGCAAGGAGCGCCTTGAGGCAGTACCATTTTGAATTGTGCTAAAGCTTGCCCAAAGGGACTTAATCCTGGAATGCAAATCCAGAACATCAAGAAACTGGAGCTCACTAGTTTTTAAGTTTCTGGGCAGATGCAAATCTAGATTTCTGTTATTTTTTGAGATAAATTAATTGAGCTTTATAGTTCTGTTAATTGATTCAGGATAAATAGATTTTTATTTTTTATTTTTTGACATTCTCAACATATTTTCAACAATCTCCTTTTCATCTGTTAATTTCGATGAACACTCGATCACCTGCAACAGTGCGGAAATTACAGAGAATCCCGATTTCAATGTGTTTGATTGACATTGAAAATGAAGAAAATGTTTTCCGTATTTTGAGGAAAATAAAAACATCTCTTTCCCAAAAAAATGTTTTCTGAAAATTAAGCATAATTTCAAAAGTTGGAAGTATTTCAATGACTCCAAAATAAGAATTTAAGCCCGTGTTTGAGCCATGTTAAAATTTTTATTCTCATTCTTCTGCTCATTTTCAAATACACATTTTTTAATAAAATAATTTTCAATTGTATCAATAATTTTTCCTTCTTTTTCAATCAAAATATTCTTCCCCAATCTATAATTTCAAAATATATTCTTTCAAAATAATGGGGCTGAAACGTAACTAAGAGAAAAATTGACATTTTTCCGGTAAATAGATGACATGCCGGGGCGCCGCATATGCACAAACTTCATGTGGGTCCCACCAGCCTTACATTTGATTAGCTTGTTTGGACACTTCGATCATATCCTCTTCATCACAATTCAATAGAATCACAATCATTCCCATTTTCTAATTGAAATTATTCTTTTGGCAACGCATTTATTGTGTACCAGTATGCACTTTCCACTTGCTACCCGATTCCTAGCCCTAGCGGTTACTTTATACTCTGATTTGCTAAGCAACATTCCCAATTTATCATAAGAAGAAATGTCGTCTTGGAATTCAAGTTATATGGAAGTACTATACTACGTTTTGGGATGGATTGCTTTTTGCGCATGGGCAATTTGTTTCTATCCACAAGTCATCTTAAATTTCAAAAGGAAAAGGTTTTGGCGTCCTCCCAATTTGTATTTCATCCTAAATAGTATACATCTGTGTTTATATAGTAATACTAATTATTTTGGCAGTGTAGTGGGGCTGAATTTTGATTTTGCGGTGTTGAATTTGACTAAACACACTTGTTATCTGGTTTACAACGCCTCTCTCTTCTTTAGCTCCACCGTGCAGAGACAGTACCGCCAGAAATATGGCTTTGACCAGGTCCTTCATTCACCAGATTTAATTACTGAGCCTAGTTTTATTTCTTCTTCCTTTTTTGGCTGGCACTCTGGCGTATTGATCGTTGGTGCTTGTTTTCAATTTTTCTTTTTGTGATTGTTTTATGCAGATGATACCTGTGGCTGCCAATGATGTAGCTTTCTCAATTCATGCTGTTCTGATGACTGCCTTAACCTTGTTTCAAATAGCCATTTATGATGTAAGTGGTAAAATTTTGCTTTGGTGTTTTCAAACACATCTTAGATGGTGAATATTGGATTTGGGCTTGGATTAAAAACTGCTCTCTGTTTGATATCAGTACAATTTATGGGACGCAGGTTAAAAGTGTGTTATATTTGTATGGTGTTCACTGCCAGTGCCATCTTTTGGATACAATATATGCAGACTAAAAATTTTGTAATATTTTTATACGGTGTTTGTGTTAATTCATTATTACAGCGTGGAAATCAGAAGGTGTCAAAGGCTACTATTGCAATTGTTTCGACAGCCTTGTTTTCAGCTGCAGTTTGTGTATTTGTTGCTATGCCTAGCCATTCCTGGCTTTGGCTTGTCTCCTGCTTCAGGTAAGTTGCCTCTAATACAAACAAGTACAATGAGGACATGTTTGGCATTGGTATAAGATAATACTGCATATTTCCTTAATCCTGTTTAATGCAGTTCTGACCAGTACCAAACATGTATTGAGAGTTTTCAACTAGACTTCATTGTCCTTGGTCTCTTTTTAACTTTTTGCTTCTCATCTATGATTCAGTACACTGCAGGTTGTTATGACAACCATCAAGTACATTCCCCAGGCTAGTATAAAACTCGTCTTAGTATTTTCACTTGGATATAATTCTAGTTCAGGATTTTCTGACCTCTTTCATGTCCTCTAAATTTCTATTGCAGTGGACCTTAATATTTATATTTCATATATACTGGTCCTCATTCTTACATTTAATTTAAGTATGGTCTAACATATTTTCTGCTGATAACTATAGGCCTTTTTTAACTTTCAACGAAAAAGCACAATTGGATTTAGCATTGGCTATGTTTTGCTTGATTTTGTGGGAAGCACAACCAGTTTTTGTCAGATGACTGTGGAATCCATAGATCAAAGTGAGTTAATGTAATCAAATGCATGGATATACTTCCCAAAATCAAATAAATGGATATTTCTCCGGGGAGAAAGATATCCAAAGCTATATCTCATGTCCAATTATTTCATTCTCTTCTCAGGGTCCTGGGTGAACTTTTACGGCAATATGGGCAAAATTATGTTATCTTTGGTATGGAAAGCTTCCCTATCAATTTTACTCATTCTGTGTACTTGTCATATGCTTATTTAATTTCATGTTAGTTGATTATATTATCTGGCTTATAAATATCCTCTTTTGTCATAAGATAAGTTTCCAGGAGGTCAGATTCGAATTCTTTTATTAACCAACTTACCTTACTCTTGTAAAATTTTTGATTTTATTTGTCCTTTCGAAAAATGGATAGCTCATGCTTACTATACACTTGATCTTCCTTATTCATTCTCGTTTCGTGCAGTTCTGTTAAATGGTTGCAGAGTTTTGTTTTG
Source organism: Fraxinus baroniana (assembly GCA_903798355.1). Taxonomy (NCBI): domain Eukaryota; kingdom Viridiplantae; phylum Streptophyta; class Magnoliopsida; order Lamiales; family Oleaceae; genus Fraxinus; species Fraxinus baroniana. The sequence continues at coordinate 23,288 of CAIGRO010219423.1, read as the reverse complement.
AGAAATCCCAAAAGAGAGAAATCAGAACCCAACCTGAAGTCGTCTCCATGAATATCTTTTGACCACCATTAATCAAGAAAATGTGAATTGCAACGAATGGAAATTGTGAGTCAAATAAGAGTTGATAAAACCATAGAAAAAGAAAATATTTGGTGAGTGTGGGAAGTACTCTTCTATGATGGACGGCCCAAATATATTTGTTTTTGCAGCAGATGAATAAGAGTTTGGAAGTGAAGGTGGTTCAACTTCGTTGTCAGGTTGAAAAGGTAGGGAAATCGGTGGTATTTGAAGAAATACACATGGCTATCCTAAGGCTTGAGGACAGAAATACAATAGAATACATAGGAACTCTTAGATACTGAAGCTCCAGTTTCTTACTGGAATGTAATACAAATAGTTTTCACTCCAAAACACTTTTATATCTTGATTTTTCTGAAATTCCGGCTTGGTTTTCTTTTCAATACATTCTTCGCCGAAAGTGGTTACAAGTGCATTTTCTGTTCAATTAGTCAATGTGCGGCAACAACAGGATATTTTTCCGAAATATTTTGGACATTCTGAGATTTCTGAACTGGGATCCATGGTTAATTCATTTTTCATTGGCTGCTTTCCTGAAGAATTCTCATTTAATGGCTGACTTTCTAATTCCAGCACTTGAAATATTTTTTCAGTGAACATTTCCATTTAATCCTATTGTATTTTGTGTGGACTAACACAACAACAACAACGCCGTCACCCTTTTATCTGGTTTTGATTGAATGAATTTTGCAGGTCTCTATCTTCTTCGACATTCTCTTTATGTTACAGCATTTTGTGCTGTATCGTTCCAAGAATATGGCGGTTTCTCCCACTTCAAATGCAGAAGATCAGGCATCACTACTTAAAACCTCCGATCCTCCCCCACATCCAGATCACGTATAGTGAATGACACGGCTCTGGAACACCCAATTTCTGTAGAAGTGCTTTTGTTGTAAAATACACATTTTGAGGAATTTGGGTAAGGGGGTGGGTTGGGTTTGGGTTGGGGCTGGGGCTGGTAGAAGATGGGCATTTTGGAATATTGTTTTCCTACTTTCTTAGTATTTGTTTTTATTAAATTTAAATAATAAGAATTAAGTGGATCGACACTTTTATCCTTCGTAATTTATGTCACGTGCCATTTGCACAAAGAATGGGAATGATTTCCTTAATGGAGGCAAATGATAAGAGATATTGTGTCAATTACCTTTTTTCAATGATCAACAAATTTATTATAATACATTCGTACTTCTGAAATTTTACCAGCCCATCTTGAAAATTGTATGTAAAGACTTTAGTGGTTGGTTGACACTAGCTAAAATCGATTAAACCAACTTTTTATTGCACATTTTATGAGGTTTACAAGTACTATAAATGTATTAATTGCTCATTTCTATTTATTTATAAACAATTTCAAAACACGCCTTTAGCCTATGAAGGGAAATTTCGGTAAACTGTCCCATTGATTTTGCTTATACGCAAGTGAATTCTCAAACATGTTAGCTTAACGGAAAAATGGGATTTTACTTATTTTTAAGCACACCCAAACAAGCCCTTGCTTGAACAACACGCATCCAATGGATGAACAGTTGACCAATCAACCTCCTTGCTACCCAAGTTTTCAAGAATCTCTCTATTTAAACCTACATTCATAACACTACCATTTCCATTAAGCTCACAAGAACACAACTAGAGATGAAGAGAGAGGGTCGCCAGCATGGCATGGTCCGGACCACCGCCGTCCTACCACCACCTTTAAGACCCGTGGCTAGGCATGTTAACAAGCTTGGCTCACCACCAACCGCCGGCATGTTCACCAAGGTCTCATCCAAGCCCACAAACCACTCCAAGTTTACGAGCAAGTGCGGGCGACCCCGATGCAACGGGTGCCATATTCACCCAGCTTGTAAGGCAAAGGACAAGGCCAAGGGTGCCCAAAAGCTCAGATTGATCACTTGGCGGGTCGTGGATGCTAAACCAGGATTCAAGTTTTCGGGGTCTTCCGCCTCTGACATTTTGGATCAGTTGGCTTATCCTTATACGGATGATGATGGTGATATAGATGATCGTGTTGATGGTGTTCTTGATGGATCAACTGATGCTAATGATGTTGTAATTGAAGAGATAGATGAATATGATAATAATGATGATCAAATGAGTTTCTGTGAAGTGGGATTTGTATTGGAACCGTTGGATGGAGATGAGAGTTGGTGCCTGGTGGAAGAAATGTGATTCATTTGATGTCTGATGAATTGTAATCCTGTTTATTTGGTTATGTAAGAAATGCTATTTAGCAAAATAATTATTAAATTAATGATTTCTTGAATGAGTTTGTTGCTGTATGAAATGATTTCTTTCATCACAAGAATTAAATAATCTTCTATTAGAAGTAATCTTGTCTAATGTAGTGTAATCATGTTCGTGCAATATATTTACGTTCGTGAAGAAAATACTAGTTCATTAACTTATAGGCATTAACTTTTTTACATAAATTTGTGTACAAAGAAACATGTAGCAACAATCTTTGCTTACACCAAATGATAGAATTACTCACTCTTCCGAGTGGGACGAGCTCCTCCACGAACGACAATGCCTAATTTGCAGGATTCCCCTGGAAGATAAAAAGAAATATGCGCATGTTTTCATCATTGCTGAATATTTGGGCTTTTGTTCTCATGATTGATCCTTTCTGGTTGTGATGTGAGTAATTCGGCCGGGGTTACAATTTTCTTTTTCGATACATTTTTGGAAGTACCATTCTTCTTAGTCAAAAATGTTGGAGGGGGAGGAGGTGGTGGCATTGAGACAGTGCCTAGCTTCTTGCCTGAATAGGTTTTTCTTATTGACTCTGGCTGTGTTACTGAACTCTGCAGCAATTGAATCAAGTCAGTGAGTCTAAACATCTCTAAAGTTTAACAGGATGAAGGTACCTTTTTCATCTGATTTTTTGGTATTTCTCGTTCCTTGTAAAAATCAGGTAGCGGGCGAGCTTTGAAGCAAAAACTTTGACGCAATTTTCTAAATTCATTTCCTGCTTTTTCCTGCATGTATAAAAGGCTCTTCAATCATGCGACAGTGATCCATCGTGGACTAGATTAGAACACGTAGTACAGAAGGAAAAAAAAAACTGGCATCAAGAATATAACCCTTAGTTTTGTTTGTAGTTGCATCTTTGGCGTCTCCTTAGCATTGAATTTCTCCTCAAGTTTCTGAAATTGTTAGAAAAAAAAAAAAAGAAAATGAGCACACAGTGAATCATAATATACGTTCAAGAATGAGACTAGAAAACGAGCACCCTTGCCTGTTTTCTTCTGGCAGCTCTCTCTTCAGTTCTTAGAATAAATGGAGTGGATAAAGTTGGTGATTGTAATTTTTTCCGGTAGGCCGTCAATGACTTGGGGCAACTAAAATACAAACATATTGTTATCAGAACTAAGTGTAACGATTTAAAATTTCAAGAGCAAAAAAATAAAAAAAGAAGAAGAAGAAACGAGAAATATGCAAAGCAAACACACTAATTTACTGTGATTCATTGAGAGAATTAGTCCTCTCACGGTTACAAATGTCAGTATTTAGAGGGACCTAATACAAACAACCCCAGTTTCTTTTAGTGATCAGAACTAGATTAGTCTATTGCATTTCTGAGGTCAGAAGTTAATATCCAATATTCTGCATTGAACAAGTACTACAATTTCGAGAGAGAGAGAGAGATGTACAGAATTTGTATAAAGTGATACCAAAAACCAGTATCTCAATATCTTCTTATTTCAAACTCTAGTGCTAAAAATCAACTAATAACTAGAGATTGCTTGTCATTTGAACTTACACTGCTGATAAAATGTGCCATTTGGGGCCGCTTGTTTTGCTTCCTAAAGCTGAGGGATCAATTGATGCTTTGTTCCTGAAGATCGTAGACGTTGTCAATTTAGTTTTTACTTGTCAACAGATAACAGTATGATGTTAATTAATTTCTTGTACCTTCTATCTTCTGATCGAGGCGTTGCTGCTATATATTTTGACACCTCATATTTAGCAACCTGCAGAAGATAACAAGAATTTAATTTTCTACTCAAACAGCCTGAAGAAAGAAAAATCTCGTGTAACCAAGCCAGAGTAAATTGAGAGGTACCCCAATTGGAGTCTTCAGAGGAGTCGCACAATCTTTACGTGTCTTGGAAGAAACTGGAGGAACACCTGAACTTTCTGTTCTTTCGTACGAAGGAATTGGTACTTTATCTGGTTCTTTAGCAGGAACCATATTAATCAACGTACGTAGAGATTTCTGAGAGGACTTGTTTTTGTCCATGGAGTCTACATTAGACTTCCTTGTGACATTGTGTTCTTTCTTGAAATGAGGAGTAATTGGCTCGGCAAGTGTAAATGGAACTTTAGACGTTTTATGGTGAATAGATGACTTGAATGAGGAAAGAGCCGATCTTTTCTTGCTTGTCACAGATGTATTATAGTCGGTTTGGACGGAATTCTGATGAGTGAACACAAAAATATCAGTTTGAGAACATTAAACTAAGACATTCTAGATATGTTCAGTGCACAATATTAGATAGGAAACCATTACCTTCAATAGAGGTTTCTCCATCCGTGGTGTTCCACTAGTCTCTGATCCAGAAGCTGGTTCTTGATTCACAAAATTATAAATCTCGTTAGATGAATTTTTCCACATCAGAGTCTCCCCCGAGGCCTCAGTTACCCCATTTAAAACGTCTTTCCCAGTTTCCACTTCATTTGATTCAGCAATTGCACCATGACCACCAGCACGGAGTCCTAAATCTTCCTTTCCAACCCGCTTCTTAAACTCGTCCCCTTGTTCTTGCAAATCCTTAGCACTAACTTTAGTTTCAACGTTGTTGGCAGCATTTTCTTGATCAACCAATGCTGCTGCTGCTTTTTGAGCAGCAATTCTCTTGTAATGAGCTTCAAAGAAAGCCTTCTTCTGAGCAACTGATCCCGGCTGCGCATATCTCTCGGCCTCTTCTACGTAACGCTTGTGGGATGAGAAGGAGGACCATTTTTCCCAAGACAAAGATTCCGACATAAACCTCCCAAATGAAATTGACTCCCCAAGAGCGTGCATTGGGTTCCCCTGTAATTCATAGCCCATCTAATCGATGAACTTAAATCTTTTAAACATGCAACTAAAAGAAAATTGGCCTCTTTATCCAAGAAGCCCAGCATTTTTCAATCCATTATTACAAGCAGAATTTGTCAGCATTCAAGAACAAGAAACTCAAAACATCAGTTTGCATCGAAAAATAAGTCAGTTTATGAAAAATAAGTAATTAGTTGCAAGTTGAATTTCAGGCTTGAAGATTTGGAAAAAAAAAAGTGGGATATTTGTATTATACCTGTTTGGCTTCATTGGGTATGGCAGAGGCATAAGAGAAGCCATGCATAAGACAAGCCGAGTCTCCCATTCTGTTTGCAGGTTTGTAGAATGAGAAGCCACAACACAGCAACAATTGAAAATTACATATCCCAGAAAAATCTGAAACTTTGGTCTGCTGTTTTTTTTTTTAATGACACAAACAGGACAACTTTTGTATCAGCCTTAAATTTGAAATTCAAATGAAAAGGCAATAGGCGTTGTATGAGTAGGCAATATCAGCCTTATACTCTTTTTGCAGATTGAGATGGGTCCCACATGTCTTAACCTAGAACTGTAACGTTCGACTTTTCTGGATTTAATAATGTGAATTGGGATTTGGTTAACCATATCAACTGTGTGTAACGTTGGATTTTAAATTTTAAAGAGGAGCTAAAAGCGGGTTTATGCTATGATTGTGTACAAAGCGCATATTGCTCAAAAGAATGTTGGTTGAAGTCGCTCTCAGAGGTTAAGGATGTAATGGGCTGAACCACTTCTTGTTGCTATATCAGTTTTCAAAAAATCATTGCCCTCCGTGCTGGCTACCCATCTACAAGGAGCATATCCCTTCAAAGAAGGCATAATACATGGGCCCATCTAAAATTCCATATAAATTATATTGATGAAGATAAGTATTTCAGAGAATCTCAGAGTGACTTTTAAACATAAGGGTCCTGTTTGAGCCCCTTTTTTAGAATGAGAATAAAAAATATAACCGTTATTGGCCCTACATAAGATATAAAAATTCAAAATTGATGGTTTAATGTGATGGATAACGGTCATATTTTTCATTTTTAGGAAAGAAAAAAGTGGCTCAAACGGGACCAAGATACTCTATATTTTAAAGTATTAATCCTTAAAATTATACGTTAAGAAATTCTTTAAATTAACATTTTAATTTAGAAAGTGAGTTTGACTCTCGAAATCTGAAAGAAAATAATATAATAAAAGACATGGAAAAACAATAAATATTTTTTGAGAGTAGTAAAATTAAATGTTAAATATAAATAGCCTGTTAATGTACTTAAACATTTTTGCTCTCTAAATAATAGAATATGCTCTTTCAAAATAAAAAATCTTTTGGAGGTACTCTAAATTGTTTTCATACATTTAAACGTAAAAGAAATAAAAAATAACATGCATAAATCCATCTAAGGAGATAATAAGTTAGAGATTGTGGAATGAAGAATGTTGACTTTCTTTGTAACAATGTAACCTACATGACAACATCGTGATCTTGATTATGGGATTCACCCGCTCTTACAACATAATTTTGTACCAAGGTTTTCTTAGAGTAAACAAAATTTGTTTTGTAAAGAAAATCTCAAATGACCACAAATGGGTTTGCATTGCCGGAAGAGTAAAAGAAAATAACAAAAGAAATCACATAAGCCACGAAAAGAAAAACCCATGAACATTTATTGCTTATCCTGTTTTCTCACAATTAAATAATTAATTCGATCCCACGTTAAGTATGCTCCCGGAGTACTTGATCTAACACCAGACATCACCAAAACTGTGGTTAATCAGTAGATACTGCCAAATTGTGATCCAAATTAGGCCGCAATATGAAAATGAAACCATCCAGTAATTCAAGAACTAACCGAGCGGATTGAGCCGCATCTAGAGTATTGACACATTTCAACTCGATGATGCATCCATTGGACCACTCCCTGGCATGGCCGTCTTTTCTTCACAAGAGAACTGTATGCGCAATATATCAGGCTCTCGTCGCCAGATGCCATCTCGTTCCTCTCTCTAGGACATTTCAGCATTACGGAGATGTTGATCATGCCCATTCACTTGCCACAAACCTGAGTACGTGGTTTTTCTCTGTGTCTTAAAACTTCTACCTCTTCTTTTCTGCCTTTTACGACTGGAAAGCATTGCTGACATCAATGCTACAAAACCAAAGACTGCAACTGCCCAAAGCACAATGATCCAAAATCTCACGGAAGTGAATGTTTGATTGGTAACTGAAAGTAGTAATAATTCCTGAGATGCATTCTCTGGCTTGGAATAATGTCTCGAGGCTTCATCAAACTTTCCTAATTTCCGCGAAGATGTAATTTCACTAGTGGTCTCTCGATTTGGAGGTTGCAAGGAATGGGGATCATGTATCTCACGATTTGGAGAGTGTAACAAAGAGGAAACCGGGATCTTGGGGTTAGGACTGGACAAGGAAGTAAGATTCGGGCATTTCTTTCTCTCATGGTGTACGTGTAGAGCTTCATTTAACTTATTTGCACACTCTATGCTGAGCAAGTCACGCTGTAAGGAACCCTCGTCAGACTGATGAAGGGTCGATGGATCAGGAGGGTCAAGCTTAGCCCAGCATTTATTAACCAAATCCACATGTCTCCATCTCGCTTTGTCGAAGCTCCACTCACCAACCCTAAATTCCAAGCCATAGTGAAATACTCTGTACTTGACACCAGGTACAGGATCATATCCTGGGTATATTAAGATCTCATTGCTTATGACATGCCGCAAACTCAACTGCATTGACAATACTAATATAGTTGCAAGTTATTGTAAAAAAAAAATATTATCAACATCTTGCATTATACCTCTGCTAATCTTCCTTATGCTAAATGGTTTGACGTTTTCTAATAATCAATAAAGAGCTGAAATACCTCTGCAGCACCAAAGCAGTAACCATACATCTCGCTAATCCAACCAGATTCATAAACGTCCCCAGTTATGTTTTTCGACCAATGAGCTCTATCAGCCCGGAGCTCTTCAGTTTTGTGGAGCCAAAGTAAAGCCAATTTCCTGAGGTCGCTTATATGCATTATAATCACTCCTCCAACCTTGTTGCAAGCATTGGGATTACGGGTATGGATTTTTGCTAGCTCGTTGTCACAGCCAATCAGGTAGCTGACATAGCATATGAAAGAAACTGAGTGACTAACTCATGGTACTTTAGGGACGTCCCATAAAAAAGGTACCCACAGATTTGGAACATGTAAATCGACAGAAACTTCTATATGGAACTGAAGGGATAAAACAAAAACTTCATTCTTACTCATAAGGAGTTGCAACAGGCCTGCCAGGAGCTGCATTGAACTCCCATGGTGTAATTGGTCCTCTCATTATCATGTCAGATTCAAGGATTACTATGTACTCAGCATCAATCTTTGCACGATCCAGCCAATGTGCAACTCCAGCTGGTTTATGTATTGCAGGATACCTGATGTGCCACAAATGAAACCCAAGTGTTACTATCTGCTAAGATGCTCATTGGTCTTGAAAAACACTTTTGATAGGGAGGATTGGATACTACTGGATACTTTTAATGAAGGAAAGAATTTAAAATCTTGTTGATTATATTGCGGTGTCCTGCCTACCAAATGTGCAATAAATTCATTATTAGCAAAAGCCATTCAATTGGTTCAGAGAGAGTGGTTTAATTAAATGACTTTCAAAACGGAAAAAAGGAAATAGCTCTAGGTTTTCTTTTGTTTGTATTTTCCTCTCTTTCTCTCTCTCTCAACTTTTTCAATTTAAAATTCATTCATAAGTTTTAAAATCTTTTACGTTCAAATTAACATAGGCAAAGCTTCATATAGTTGACCAAGAATTTCAGCAAATGCAAATGACATTACCAATCACCAGTTACTGGATGCCGGCTCATGGATGGAACATAGTGGGTGGGAGCTATATCAAGTCCTTTATATTGCTTCAAGTCCTCTTCTGTACAACTAAGAAGCCTCGTGATATCTCCAGGCTGGCCACTCAGGTGGAAACTGTGGACGAGCCCCACAGTTTGCCAATCATAGTAAGTGGAGCACTCTGTTGAGAAAATGGTATGAATTTTTGGGTGCGACTTTGCAGGATCAACATCATCTTCTGACTGTACATTAATTTCCATGATTTGACGACTTCCAGGAGTCCATAATTTGGGCTGAGTTAGTTCCACAAATGTTTTGCTCCTAAAGAAACTCAAGAATTTCGACCACTTGGGCTTAGGGCAACCATGTGCTGCATGTTGTAACAATAGGCCTTCATTCAGAGTATTTATACATTCTATGCTAAGTAATAGTGCCCGCCTTTTGTTCAAATCAGCTTCCATTTCTTTTACCTGCAACATAATGTACTAAACGTTATTACTACCAATTGGGGTGAGAGATCAGAGTGCAAGGTTGTACAAATGATATATACTTTAGGGGAAATGAGGTATATCGACTGAAGCCATTCTAAAACTCAATTCATTCATTTCAACAAGCACTTTATTTACCTCTCTAGGATAAGGAGGTTCAGGAAAGAGATGCCCACAATTATACACAATATTGTCTTCATGGTGATCTAATTTACTGAACGACCACTTTCCAACCCTAAACGGCTGGCCATAGTGCAAAAGAATGGGATTAATGCCTTCCTGGGGAATATAACCAGGGTAAATCATCAGGTTATCATTTATCTTGTGGCAGAGTCCCACCTGATAAAGCAAACCACTGATTCATAATCGTGTATATTAACCTGTTTATTTATCTGTATAGGAGAAGGAACATCACGATATTGGCGTGTTTGATAGAGATGAATGGATAGTACTCAACAGTATAAAAAAGAAAAAGAAGCTAAAATCTTGTTTATTATATTATCCAGTCTTGTCCAGTAAACACGCACTATATGTACATATAAGATAAAGAATAAATGATAAAATTTACCTTGGACGCTCCAAATGAATATCCATACATTTCACTGATCCACCTTGTTCCATGTATGTCACCAGTATGATTTGCAGATAAATGGGCTCTATCTTCTTGCACTTCTTCAGTTTTCGAGAGCCACAAGGGTGCTAATGCTCGAAGATCATCAATATGCATGGCTAAAAGCCCACCAACCGTGTCACAGAATCCAGGGTGCTTTGTGTGCAATTTAGCAAGAACATTGTCACATCCAACCAAGTATCTGACCAAGAAATATAGTTTTTATGAATTTATGAAGTGCATGGAGATTTTGATGTAGTATCTCCTCATAATTTAGCATTGTTGTCAATTAACATGCAAATAATATTTCATAAACAGAGTTCCCTTTTCATTATCAGAAATTGATGAATGTCGAATAACGCGTATACATAAGCAATCCAACATATTCATTAAGTAAAAACTAATTCAACAGTTGAACGGCCAATTGCAGCATCAGTTTTAAGATGAAGCCAAATCCTTTGAGAATTGAGATGTAAGCAATAATTTTTCTTCTGCTGTCAACTGATGAGATCGAAGAACAAAACGAAATTCAGAAAACAAACACATATTCCATAATTCATGAAAATCTACCAATTCTATCAAATTCTAACCTTGGTCACTGCTAAATAAATCCATGCAGAAACCTTAATACCTAGGATAGCAGGTCTTACCCATGATATGCAGCAACAGGTTTGCCTTTCTCAGCACCGAGTTCCCACGGTACAATTGGGCCTCGAATGATCATGTCTGCTTCTAAAATTACTACCCAATCCACATTTTCTGAATCTTTACTATGTTTTAGCCAATGCACAATCCCAGCTGGTTTGTTAATTGCAGGACACCTATCACAACACACAAATTAAAAACAAATAAAAATTGAAGCCACCTCTTTATTTAAATAATGAATAAACGGAAATGATCAAATGAAACGCCTCTTGAAATTAAGTAATAGTCTTCACAAAATGCCAAAAAGACAAAAAATGCTAATACAGTACCAATCACCAGTCTTGGGGTGCCTACTGGTGGAAGGAACCTCAAATGTGGGGGCCAAATGCATGCCCCTGTAACTCCTTTTCTCCTCCTCTGTGCAGCTTAGGAGTCGGGTAATAGGGCCTGGCTGGTGGGCCTTACGATAGCTGTGCATGAGGCCTACTGTCTGCCAATCGAAGTAGTTATGGCACTCTACAGAGAACAGCGTGTGGATCCTCTGGCCTGCCGAATTGTGTTCTTGGGCTCGCCCACGACTAATCACCATCCCTACAAGAAAAAACACGAGAATTCTCTCCATTTCAATGATTACATACAAAAAATCGTAATGGGATTTTGCTATAAAGATCTGAATTTCATGTTGTGTTCAGAATCGAAAGGCTTTAGCTTTCCCTTTAATTATGTGTATCTTTTAATTATATTACTGTAAACCAGAATACAAGATTCAATAAATCAAAATTCTTTAATCTCTGTAATTGATACTTTGCATTGCGGATTGGAAAAATGAGAGAGAGAGGAGAGGGTGATAATATTTGTTTATCGGAGATTTGCTGACACGGTCTAAAGTTGGAAGGAAGAATCTCGGAACAATTTTTTGTTCTGTTTTTTTGGGAAGATTTCCTCGAACGCCCTTGTTAACGTGACATTATTTTCGTTCTTAATTTTCACGGGTGCACCGACTAGACTAGACTACCATTAATAACTGATTTCAATACTTGGATAGTTGGATTGCACATTTATTTGCTAAAAACATAGCATCTCGTCGTCTTTCTCTAAAAATAACTGCTAATCATATAAATAATCGTAAAGTAAATACACCGCGTGATAAACTGACAAGCTCACATGTAGAATAAGGGCGTGATGACCCGATTCTATATGCGCCGAAGTGCAAGCCTAGTAACTACTCATCCGATCCCTTTCGCAGAGGTCCCCAATGTGCCTCTGGCTAGGAGGCTACCCAATCAACAGCAGACTTTATGAAGCGATTGACAAGACAAAATACTGTCAGCGCCGCCTCTACACACCTACACCGTCAAATCTTTATCCTGTAAATGGATATGGAAATCTCAGTTTTAAATCGACTGATTGATTGATTGACATAAATAAGGACCATTGGATCTAATTTACCCACGTGCTTGGCCATCCAATGGATCTTTCTCCCCTTTAGTCAAGTATAAAAAATCAAGCTGAACACCATTGCGGACTAATGCAAGCTTACACATTCAAAATAAACCTTGATTCTCTCTACTACACTCCACGGCCGACCCCCTTTTTATCAACCAAATAATCACTTTACAACTGGTTACTTACTTCGAATCATTCTCTCCATTAATTCATCGCCGTAATTAGTAATTTGATTTGAATATATCGCGATTGGGCTTGCAAAGACGCAAATTCCTAATTTTCTGTTAACTACGTCATTGATCCATTTTTTGAGGTCAACAATAGCTTACAAGTTTTAAATCAAAGTTAAAAACATTAATTTTATGAATATTAAACATTTATTATCCACACATTGTTAAACCCAATATTATATCTTTTAAAAAGTCACTAATGAACTTGCAGAAAGAAATAGATAATGCAAAACTAAAAACTTTCGAAGCATTTAGATTATAATATATTCAAATTGTAAGTTTGCAACAGTACTCGCTTATAAGAAGTGAATGTCCTAAGTTTTTATTAATTTATAGATCTTTCACAATTAGATGGCTACAAAAATGTTTGTCATGTTTTGCGGGGTGAGTGGATTGCTTAAGTTTATGCTACAAAAATTCAATAAAAGAATAGGACCAAGCTAGATAATTTACCAAATATGATTAAATCAATGCTAAGGCTAGGTTAATCGACGTGTATCAATTCAATCTTCCTCCACATATTTCGTAAAACCTACAACTAATATCTACCGATTATCCACACTTTCCGTAGAACCCACATCATATGATCACTTAAATTTTAACTTAAATCACTTAAAAAACATGCACTCAACCGTGACTCTTGAACTGCCAATTATATCATCTCCTTGAACAACGTAATTATTTTTTAAATCGTGGCTGAATTTTCAATAAGAAGAAAAATATACCAACAAGGTTGACTGGTTGAGAGCCAAACAAACCAGGTTGTATGCTAAGTCCCTAGGATATTTTTATCTATGATAAATTGATGAAGACTACGGAAGCAATGAACAATGAACAGAAAAAAGAAAGAAAAATTATCAGCCTTTACATCGACAACTCAAACAACGCTGAGAAACTGAAATGATCACTATCTCTGGAGCTTCCCGATGGAGTGTAAATATATTGCAACAGAAACAACACTGTGAAGGCAGAATAACGTTAGTCAGACATTCTGAATTCATTCTTTTATAGGCCGGGTGTAAATCATATTCCAAAGCATGCGTGACTTAGTGTGTGAATGTTGGAAGTGAAATTTTAACACAAAGTACTCACGTGGAACCAAGAAAAAAGGCAAGAGAGAGATAAAATCCAAAGAGAAAAACAGATAACACGGCGGTCAGCAGCATTGCAACTGAAGTAGAGTACACCTGCAATAGTAATGCAAACTATATAAACATTTCTAAGTTAACGCGAACTGTATACACAAGTTTATTTGTAGTAAGTTGACACCCACGACTCAACATCAGAAATAGGACTTCCTCTATCCATTCACCGTTGAATAACTGTCAGAAGAAACAACTAATATGCTTGTTTGGTAATGTTACTCCAATTTGTTATTTTTCTGGTCTAAGCTCTACAGTTTACCGACCCTGGATTTGTTGCAAATAAAGTTTTGTTATTGTCACACTCCTACTGTTCACTGGAGATGAGTCAACTTATGGGCAGTTCAGTGAATGGAAGAAATTATTGAGCTGGACCAATCAGCTGTCAAGGAATTCACTCCTTATTTCTTCTATTCAACTCATTCAGCTGCAACTCTCATCAAGTGTTTGGTGAAACTGAATTTGGCAAGAAAAATTGCAAGTCTTTGTAAAAAATTATTCTATTACTAGCCCTGTCGTGATGCAGCTGGATGGTACTTGCATAGTTTGTTCACACGAAAATAATGCAAAAAAAAAAAAAAGATAAAGACCAGATGCCTTTGGCTGTGGCAGCGACATGGGAGGATATGTAGTTATGGTCAATTTTGTATGGATGTTAGGTTTTTGGGTATTTCTTCAACTATGTTTATTGTATTGACATTTCGTAGCCCTCTCACTTAAAAAAATATTTCATTCATGTCTTTGATCCGTATGATGACTTCATGGTACTTTCCTACTGCATATTAAATCTGTTCCCAAAAGAATTGGCCACTGATCCAACCCATAGAAGTAACAAATCACGACACCAAGTGCAATCTAATAAATTGACACAGACTTGGAATAAATGCATATATGCTATAAGTCTTTACCTTCACAATGTTGTCAGCATACTTCATGACCATTGATACTGCAATACCACTGCATTGGCATCAAGTATATTAGTTAACAGAAGACTCTTTAAGAAAAGCAAATATAAACATGTTATTAAAGTCATGAATTCACGTGTTATTAAAGTCAAAATTCAACTTAGGGCAGTTAGCATCAACTCAATTTCAAAGAAAAAATATTAAGTTATTAACTGTAGACACTTCCATAATTTCGGAAATAATACATGCAGGGTATGTTAAATGTAAATAATGAACAACACTCAGCAAATTGTGCCCAACGTTATTGTCGTCCAGTTCATCATCCCTGGTACATACTCCAGTCATATAACTTTGAATGATGGCCTTTCATGTTTACAGGAAACCAAGGTAGGGATTTAGCTCAATGCACCACTATGATGCACCGACCCGAACATGTGTGTCCGACACAACACGCGATTTTTAAAAAAAGTATAGACACAACACGTTGATTAAATTCTTAAAAATTCTTCATTTATACAGTATAAATTTAGTTTTATACTTGTTATTAATTTTTCTTGTTAAAATTTTTTAAACATAAGTGCTTATTTGTTACTTGCTAATAATTTAATTAATAATATATAATATTTCTAATATAAAACGAAAAATGATTATGGTAGAGTGTCCGAGAAGTGTCGGTATCGACTTGTATTTTACACGTGCCCTAATTGAAGTATCTGTACTACTGAGATGCACCAAACAACAGTAGGTTTATAACTAAGTCCAAGTAACTTCTGTAGACACAACACTATGGATACACGAATAATAATCCACACACAAATGACCAAGAATAAGAACCATTCAAGAGAAGACATTAACAGTAAAAAGAACAAGACCTTCTATGGAATGGCTGAAATCATACGGAAGCTAATTTCTTAAACCAGGATTGTTTATTTTGCTAAGTAGGTTTTGCAAAGGACACACAATAAAGATGAGGTGCAATTTTTTTGAAGAAATGAGCTGATTTTACAAACTTCAGTGCATTTTGCAGCCCTATAATATGTGCAGGTAATAAGTAGGTAGTAGTTGTGAGTCCTATGAAATGTTTGAATAAGAGTTATGTTGACCACAAGTGATTAAAATATAATCACTTACCATACATGCACTGAAATTTCTGCCTAAGATTTATTTAATTTTGCTCCAAATCCTGTCGTGTAAAATGCCATATTTTTAATTCTTTTGATCACATGTTCCACTTCACCAGTCCAACCTGAAATTATCCAAGACCAGGTGTTTCATCTTTCTGGACTCTCAGGGAGAATGGTTCAACTAATTTCCGAAATCATGAGTAAGCGATGGAATTCAACCAAGTAAGAATATAAAATCAATAAATTTTCATTGTTGAGTTTTTCTCTCTCGTTTCAAAGTCAAACTTACCAGTTGCAAAAAGCCTATATTTGTTCAAAGAAGAGTCATACTTTTCTTTTGGCCCCATAGTTGATTATAATTCAATATTCTACCAGTTAGGCAAGTCGATCCAGCTCAAAATAAATGGCTATGAGTACCTCAGAGCATGGTTCAAAATCATGAGAACTGTAACTAATGAATATCCATGGAAGAATCCCCTGTGGAACAAAAGATTAACTTACATGTTATGTATAAAAAATATAGAATCATTGATCTAGAATAACAAACTGTGATCTTTTTGTTACAATTTAAATGAAAATTTCTGATTGCAAATCGAGTCTGCTCTCTTAAGAAGTTACAAGGAAACCTGCCTGAAAGACTAATATGCTGTTTCGTGATAAGCATTAGCTACATGATCAACCTTAAGCATATCTCATAAAGGTTTCAAAGAAAAACCATTGCAAAAAATATTTATCTGGAAACCATAAATTATGTTATATTTAAAGGAGAAATTCCTCGTGTTCGAGAGACAAAAACTGATAATTTATATTCATTGGCAGATTTCCAGTTCCCATCTAAAAATAATTTTATATGTTTTGACTAGTATTGATCATACGATGCAACGAAAAATGAATGAAATTCTGTACAGTGAACATCCTGTATCATTGACATAAATAAGAGAAATAACAGAAGCAAAAAGTAGTTTTAATTTACTTGTTCATGACTGCATCAAAATCTTGAACCAGTATAGCGATAGCATTGAAAGCCATCCCAAATACATACAGCCAAAAGTTCTGCACATTAATATTCCTCGAAGGTCGCTTTTTAATGATAGCCTACAGAACAGAAGAAACTTGTCAGTTATCAAAAAACTGTAAACTGAGTCCTCTCTATTTTGACACTTTTTTAAAACAGATCCTCATGAGAATTCTAATAATAGTATTCATTAGCTTAAAAATAAGATGATTTGAAAGGAACAATATTGGCCAAGAAACTCAAAACATTTACGTTTTTTTTTCTTTCATTTTGGCAAAGATTATAGTTTCATATATAGGACAAGATATACCTCAGTGTAGACTCCAGCAAAACCACTCAGAAGGGCCATGACCTGAAATGAATTTCTAAGAGTAATTTTAAGTGTTGACTTTTAAAAACCTTAAAGTAAAGGCGGATCTTCTTTTTGATGAGTAATCATAGGCTTATCATTAGATTAGATTATGCTATAACATTATCAGTTCAGCAACTCACAATTGCCATCAGCCAACCTTGAAAAGGTGTTTGCAGAACTTGATCGGAACTGAAAAGAAAATGTCCTTACGTAAAAATAAAGAAATGAAAACAAATAGAGTCAGGATTCAAAAAAGGGGCAGCACGCAAAGAGAACTGAGAAGGAAATCAAAATCAGAATATGACAGAAAGGCTCTCTTTTCTCGTCGTCCAGTAAAGCATACAAAACCGTAGTCCAGTGCGCACACAGGGAAGAATATGAACACCAAAGTTACACTGCGAGACAACAAGATTAATACACGGCCAAAACATTCTTACTTAGTGTTTAGTTGTGCTGTGGTGCATCCTGCACACAACAAAATGAAAGCCGCCCATTGGATCTCACTCAACCTGAAAGAAAACAAATGTGTTTAATCATTTTTTGTTATGGAGTCTCTGACATCCTTCCTTCACCACCACCTCGTCCAAAAAGACAAAAAAAAAGAACTGACTCGTACGTATTAGTCATGCCAACCAAAATAATTTCAAAATTTTACCAGTTAAAATCCATTCAATGGATATGGTAATGATATAGAGAGCCTTTCTCTATTTGAAGTTCAAATTCAACAGATGTAAATTGTGAAGTGACTTACTGTTTCTTAAGAATGATACGGTATAACACGCCTGTGCTGATGATGTTTAAATTCTTTAATATTTGATATCCCGGGGCATCTACATATGCAAAAATGTAATACTGCCACAAACAAACATAATTAGAAAGCAATACTGCAACCAAGATTTAGAATGCAAAGGAATTTTGTAATATACATGATCAAAAACCTACCTGAAGTAAATTCTTGATTAGATAAAGAGCTGCTGGAATGGGGTAAACATTAACTTCATCTACTGTCGTACTTAACCTAACATAAGCACAAAATTGTGAGAATGAGAAACAAAAGATTGCATTCAATTAAATGAGGAACTCAGAAAAAAATAGAACAAGAAAATCTAGTAAATTAGACAATTGCAGAAAATTAAAAGCAATTCTTAGTGTGACAAAATTGTGGACATCACTTTTCACAAATCATAAGGGTTGGATTCATAAGATTTAACCTACACATAATTATTAACTGTCTGTCAAAGTTATCAAGAAAAATCACTGAGAACTGGAGGACTGAATTACGCATCTGCAAGCACTGAAATAGTGAAATGTATAATTTTTTATTAGGATGATGTTAATTATTATGTTGTCCAGAACAGACTATATTTTTTTGTTGATTTTTTAGTTCATCCTTGCTTTTGTAAGGGGGGGTAATACCTTCAAGTTTAAGATTTTTCCAAATTTTTTCTCAGTTTAATTCGGGAGGATAGGGGAAAAAGTTAAAAGAAACAAGGAAAAAAAATGTTGTTCAGGACTCTTTTTCCAACTAAGATAATATATATGTCCAAAATGAAAAGCGTCTGCAACTCTATCTGTTACATAATAATAGCGAAAAATGCATAACTCGAGGAAGGAAAAGAATGACCTGTTATCCTCAGTAACACCTTCGTTCCTCCAGATTCTTGCCAAGGCTGCAAGTGACAGTGCACATTTTAAAGTTTCTACCTAATTACAAGAAGAAAATCAATGGTTTAAGTTGATAACATTCTTCTATAGATGCCAGAACCTAGCAATATAATGATCTAAAATGAAGTAAGGAACTGCGATCAATATATCTCGAATTAAAAAAATGCCGTCCACTCGCCAAAAAATTTGCAGTTGTGACACTGTACTCGTACTTTCCAGCCCTCTTCGACCAGACAATTAGAATTGCTTGTGAACTTGTGAGAACAGTCAATGCAAGTGTTACTGCTGACCTATTTTGATCATAAAGAAAAAAGGCAGAAATGAGGTGAACTTCCCCTTCCCTCTCCAATTGTTAGTTCTAGAAATGTAATATAATTGAAAAAATTCATACTTGCGCTTCCACTTAGACTGGACATTGGAGCTTCCACCCAACATGACCTTACACACTGTTGACTGACGCTTAAGAGAAATTCGAGATTGGAAAGAGCAGGCCTACGAAAAACATAGAGTGAGAGAAATTCAGCATGCTGAACTTGAGTGTGTGATGCAGCAATGAGATAGTTTTAAGAACAGACACAATTATGGCCATATCATAACAATTTCACAAAAAAATGTATCACCCTACACTGCATTCTTTGCCCACCTAAACCATAACACGACTCAAAGTAAATATAGGGAAACCAAATTACATTTTAGCTCAATCGAACCTCTATATAATTATACCACACAATCACGTTGCTCTAGAAAACGAAACAAGAGAAAAGAAAAAATGCAATGGCGCAGACATAAAACATAAAGAGCTCAAATTATTTGCAATTTATTTTTCTTAAAATGACGAATCTGCATATTTCCAATTTTTCTGACGATTCCTAAAGCATGATGAGCTGCTAAATACAACCATTTTAGCACAAAATTAGAAAGGGAAAGTTTATAAAACCTCAATATTTAGGATTTTCCAGTTAGTGCTGTTATTTAACCAAAATCACAACAAAATGCATCGTAGATCACAGCCAAAAAATAATAAAATTTAATATTAAATTAATCCACCGATTAATTCCACACAGTAGAAAGAAAATGTTAAAAATATGCAAAAATGAGAAGTAAAAATTAATATGCTAACATGGGAAGAAAAAATTAACTGAAAGTGCAAGAAGAACCTGATGAACTATATCAGTCACTGCAGTTCATGAAATTCAAAGGCTTATGAATCAGAGGATTTCGAGATTTTTATTTTTAAATTGTTGGCCCATTTAGTTCTATCCAAAATGATGTGTTTCAAATGGCCAGGCCCAATGAATAAGACCGCAAAACAGTCTTTTCGACTGATTATTTTGGGTGTTTTGGTCAAAAACCCTGAAGCCCATACTTTTAACAGGAAATTAGGGTCCCCTGTCTAATCTATTTGAATATGTAAATTTGGACAATGTGGATGTTCAAATTGTACCCAGCTTTTATGTGACTTTAAGTTGGTAATTAATTAGTTGACAATTTTTTTTCCTCCCAACTTTCGAGAAAGTTGTGTGCAATTTGATGTTCAGTTTGCATAGAGAATCAGATTCACATAGTTAAATAGGTTGGGTCCCAAAATGTCACTTTGAAGGTTGAGCTCCAATATGAGACTAATTGATAGGTTATGGAGCACATCCCTAAATATCTAGTCAAAACCAGTTGTCAAGATTCAACTCCAGTTGGGATGAATAACGTTACTCTTTTTCTAATATTCATTTTTATCGACCCATTTACACAAAAAAATATTTGACACGTAAACCCAAATTTTTTCTTATTCTTCAAAAATTCATTATTCAAAAAATTATTTTTCTCAAATAATGATTATCAAGGAGCTTAATTATGGTGTTGGGTACACAATTTTATTCCTTTTAATTATATTATATTATGTTGTTACAAAAGAATTGTTACAGTATTCTCAAATAATCATAATCTATCATTATTAAATTAATTTTATATTATCTTGCAATTATGAGTTAATGACGAATCACTTAAATAATGAGATGATGTCACCCACATGCTTGCACCTTCTTAGAACTTGAAATTTGAGTAAAAAAAAGTGTACCAAATGTTCATTTTATTCTTTCATATACATAAATTTGTTAATAATCACTTAAATCGGGTGCGAAAAATTTCACAGATTTCTATTCTGTCACGTTTATTGATTCTTATAGCAACTAGAAATGCATTGAGATTCATTTAAATTGGATATAAATGTTTCAATTTTGTTACACTTGCACTATGGTTGAAAGCTTTATTTACAATATTTGATATAGTACACAACTTGTATTGTTGACACTCTAGTGCCGAACCATTCAAAACTTGCTCGAGAGCATGCAATGTAGAACAAAGGTATTAGTCCAAATATTGAGCATGGGAAGCACGAATAGAAAATATGAGGAGGTCTGTACATCGAGGTGTCAATCCCGATGTACAAGTAGCATGACCCAAATTTGATTGAAATGATAGAAAAGTCAAATACATATGGAAATCAAGATATTTTCTTAAAGCTTGTGTTCACAAATCACAATTAAGCATGATGTCAAGAAGTTTAGCCCATATTTATTAAATCATATATAAAATGAAAAACTATTAATTACAATAATTCTAACCATTTTTAACAATTTCATTAGCAGAATTTCATTGAAAACAAAGAGTTACAGACATGTTTACAGGCTTTTTTCTGAAAAGAAAATTTTTTGATCGTCAAGTTGATTGAAGCTATTCCAAGACACCACAGAATCTACACTATCAAAGTACAATTGCGGTATGACGACGTCTTCTTGAATAGAAGTTGAAGGATTCACTGAATTTTCCAAAGATAATGAAGAAGGGCTATAACAGTTGGCCATGTTCAAGTTTCCACACAATATCTCATAGTTCCTTATAAGCTTACCCGTTTCATCTCTAGCTAACGTATCGTCTTCATTAATTCTTTCCTCTTTTGACCCTTCTGTGGCTACCATTTGATCAACATTGACATGATTTTCTTGTTCATTCTGTGAATTATTTGAGTCCACAGTTTTTGTCTCTGGTTTTTCTTTCTGCTCAATCGGCTCATGTGTAACGGGGTCTATTCCAAGAAGATTTAGCCTCTTCTTGATTCGAGTATTCCAGTAGTTCTTGATTTCATTATCTGTTCGTCCTGGAAAATGAGACGCAATTTTAGACCACCTGTTACCAAGATGGGCATGAAGCTCTATAATCTGATTCTCTTCCATTTCTGATAGTGCCCCTCTTTTAAGATCAGGCCTCAGATAATTAATCCATCTTAATCTGCAGCTTTTTCCACACCTTAGCAGCCCTTCATTATGTGGGAAAAAAAAAAAAAAAAAGATTGGGGCAGTTTGGGGGAAAACGAAGTGGGGAAAAAAAAAAAAAAATTCATTAATTCTTTCCTCTTTTGACCTTTCTGTGGCTACCATTTGATCAACATTGACATGATTTTCTTGTTTATTTTGTGAATTATTTGAGTCCACAGTTTTTATCTCTGATTTTTCTTTCTGCTCAATCGGCTCATGTGTAACGGGGTCTATTCCAAGAAGATTTAGCCTCTTCTTGATTCGAGTATTCCAGTAGTTCTTGATTTCATTATCTGTTCGTCCTGGAAAATGCGACGCAATTTTAGACCACCTGTTACCAAGACGGGCATGAAGCTCTATAATTTGATTCTCTTCCATTTCTGATAGTGCCCCTCTTTTAAGATCAGGCCTCAGATAATTAATCCATCTTAATCTGCAGCTTTTTCCACACCTTAGCAACCCTTCATTATGTGGAAAAAAGAAGATTTTATGAGTCATTTTCAAGACAGTATGCACTCACAGCATGGATCAATGATTGAACGTGAACTTGTCCTGATCATCCCTAGCTAACATGGGAAGCAACTAAAAATCGAAATTGGATGTTATACAATAATGTTCATACCTGCAAGCTTGGGAACCATTCGCCAGCATTGAATGCCATTGTTGAGAATAAAGTTAACAAGCTTATGATCTTCTTCGATTGTCCATGGACCTCTCTTCAGTCCAACTTTGTAACAACAAGGTTGTCTTCCCATTTTTTCCACTTCTTCTTGTCCCGAATTATAACTTTATATTCCAAGAAAGATTCCGCCAGATCAGCCCCCGACATAAATAATGAAATGTGCTGCTTAAGGGGGGAGGTATATGATTGAATGAAATGGACGGTTCATAATAATAAAATGGATTATGGCTACTATATTTGTTAAGACAAAGGACATATAAAGTCTTATTTTTCTGGGACAAGTTTTTCAAGATAAAGGAAGCAACTGGACAAAACTTATTTTGTAATGAGGACCCGTTTGGTGGGCTTTTTACTTTTGTTTTGCTTCTTGAAAAAGTCCTTCCTAAGTTCTACTAGACAGACAAAGTACTTTCAAAAAATTATACAAACATGTTCAAAATAAACTTTTTAATCTCATAAATAGATTTTGACTTTTCAAAAACTTCGCCAACCTGGTCCTTAATTGTGTTTTTTAATGTTTAGAGGTTGAAAAGTTGGGATTCCTTGGTCCCTTGAAAGCTGGCTTGTTTTGTCGTAAGGGGCAACTCTTGTTAATTACTTCCATATAAGCACTCAATCAGGGGCGGAGCTGGGGGGGTCCCAGGGGGGACCTGGACCCCCC